>SEYY01001658.1:0-10000 GCA_009176605.1 Armadillidium nasatum | reverse complement strand
GACACGCCTATCTACACAGTCTCATCCTTTTCCTTTTAAACTCTCTGACCTCAGACTTAACCGTTATGCTCAATCTTTCATGTTCTCCACTGGTAAAGTTTGGAACACACTCCCTTTATCTAATTTCCAACTTCCTTTGAATTGCGTACCTTTAAATGTCGTGAATCGGAGTTTGTCGGCCTTTAAATGTACTATGATTTGGTATTTTCCCAAACTCTGGTGGAAATTAGTAGGACTTTGAGTTTTGCACATCAATATATATATATATATATATATATATATTATATATATATATATATATATATTAATATATATATATATATATATATATAATATATATATATATATATATATATATATATATATAGGGGAGGACGTAGCGCCGTCCGAAGCGATGCAAGTACCCCCCATTGTGCATAACCCACGGAGTGATAGGATGGCCCAAACCATTCCGTTTCACTCCTTTGCCCTTTGGTTCGTTCCTTTTCGTGTTTCACCTTCTCAGGGGGTCTCTAGTGTACCTTCGCCTCACACTGGAGTGTCTATGCTCCTACTACCTCTCCACCCCAATTCTTCACACATTCTCACATTTTACAAGCGCTTACTCTAACATATCTTTATAAAACAATACAAAAACAAAATTGAGAAACTCACAGCTGCCTCGGAGATGCTTCGAGGGGCGGTATCCAAAGAATGCCCCTCAACCTCCACCCCTCACACCATCATCACTTGGGAGTTGGCGGTCTCCGATGATGGTGATGGTGCCGCCATGACCCGGCTTCCGGCTTGCCTCTGTGCACGGTCTTCTTTTTTCATTACTTTCTGTAATATTCGCGGTCTTTTTTCTAATGTCTTTCTACACAATCTCATCCTTTGAAGGTGCAATTCTCTGACCCCATATTTAAGCTCTATCCTCAACCTTACATGTAATGTTAAGGTCTTGAACGCACTTTCTTCATCCATTTTTGAAATTTTCTTTGAGTTGTCCTTGATTACAGGAATTCCCCATATCGTGGAAAATGGTAAGCCTCTGGCTTTTATGGGTACATTATATATATATATATATATATATATATATATATATATATATATATATATATATATATATATATATATATATATATATATATATATATATATATATATATATATATATATATATATATATATATATATATATATATATATATATATATATATATATATATATATATATATATATATATATATATATATATATATATATATATATATATATATATATATATATATATATATATATATATATATATATATATATTTATGGTATTATTTGGTTATTCTTTTCAATTCCATTGAGAGAATTGTGGTAATTCATACTTAAATTTTTTTGTCAGATTGAAATAATGACCGACAGAGCTGAGACAAATACGAATATTATTATTTGCAAGAAGTATCTGTGTGTGTGTGAACTGAGCAGAAAATAGCGGGAAGATTTAGTAAAAATGACTGAGTCAGTAAGTGGGTGGGGGAGGAGTGGGGGGAGAGACTGCGAGAAAAGAAAAGAAAAACAAAACTTGAACTTGAGTTATAAATGTATTTGAGAAATAATGTTACGTTATTTAATGAAATAGGCTTTTCTCTCAAATGTTTTGTTCACATGTTTGCAAATTCGGAGAAGGAATTTCTCAGATAAAGAATTGAGGGACAGAGTTAAAGTCGAAATTAATCTTAAGAAAAGTAGGAAGTCAGATATATTTCTGACATTCTCATTCAAAATTAAAATTAATTTTTTCTTTGTCAAAATAAATATTTTTTGTGTGTGGTAGAAAGAGACAGACCCTCTGATAGTCAATTTTTATATACAAATCTCATAAAATACTAAAAATAAGTTCATAATGTTGAAAAATTTATCGAGAATGCTTCTAGGAATTTAACGATGAGCGGTCAAAACGCATGCGTCAAGTCTTGTTGCAGTTAGTATCATTATACGTTTAAAACTAAAATATTTATAAAAACAAAGTAGAAGCCAAAAATGTTACATTAGTTTTGACAGAATTTCCTTTCCAATATATATATATATATATATATATATATATATATATATATATATATATATATATATATATATATATATATATATATATATATATATATATATATATATATATATATATATATATATATATATATATATATATATATATATATATATATATATATATATATATATATATATATATATATATATATATATATATATATATATATATATATATATATATATATATATATATATATATATATATATATATATATATATATATATATATATATATATATATATATATGCGTGTGTTGTTTATAAAAGTGTGCGTTTGTGTTTGCAATTCCAATCCACCAAAAAATTATTTACGATTATTATTTTAATTTGAAAAGTGTTGTTGGCTCATTCATTATTAATATTTTTATATATTTCTATATTTAAAATCTTCTTAAAAAAGCATATAAAAAATTTGAGTTTTACATTTTATTTATTTTCTTTAATTTTTATTTATTTTATATTTCTTTCATAAATTAATACAATAAATAGTTTTAGGAGGCAAAGCTTCAATTCGAGACATATATATATATATATATATATATATATATATATATATATATATATATATATATATATATATATATATATATATATATATATATATATATATATATATATATATATATATATATATATATATATAATATATATATATATATAATTATATTGGCATTTTAAAATAACTCATTCACAGATAGAATTCCAGCCACTAAAAAAGAAAAACTTAAGTGGCCCTTCATATAATATATTATTATATATATATATATATATATATATATATATATATATATATATATATATATATATATATATATATATATATATATATATATATATATATATATATATATATATATATATATATATATATATATATATATATATATATATATATATATATATATATATATATATATATATATATATAGAATAGAATAATAAGAATTTGAAAGTGTGCTGGAGATTGAGTTTCAAAGCTGTAAAGGTTTTGGTGGATTTTGAGCTGAAGCAAAAATATATATATTAAGCTGGAACGTTGAAGGAAAAAATGAGGATGCAATAAATGAGGTAAAAGAAGGTGGTGGCAAAGGCTTAGTCATAAAATTTTTTAAATGATTAAGTCAGAGTTGAATCCTAAGCAAGAGCCTAAAAATTTTATATTGATTAAATCAGAGTTAGTACTCAAGTTCGAGGCATAAATATTTTAAATGATGGAGTCAGAGTCGGAGTCAAACCATAAATTTTAAAATGATTGAGTCAGAGCCAAAACCAGAGCAATATGTTAAAATGATGAACTCAGATTCGGACCCAAAGCGTGAGCCATAAAATTTTTGCAATTAAAGGAATCGGAGTCGGATCCTAAGCCAAAGACAAAATTTTGAAATGATCGAGACAGAGTCACAAGCTTTACCGAAACATTAAAATTATTGATCGAGATAGTCACAAGCTTTACCGAAATATTAAAATTTTAATAATGATGGAGTTTGAATCAGAGTTAGAAATTAAGCATAAAATCTTAAGTTAATAAGGTTAAATTTAATATATATATATATATATATATATATATATATATATATATATATATATATATATATATATATATATATATATATATATATATATATATATATATATATATATATATATATATATATATATATATATATATATATATATATATAGAAAGTAGGGCGGTTGTTCACAGATTGCGTTCCCATGATATTTATATTTACTTGCTTATGAAATAGACTTACAATACGACTTCAAAACGAAGACCACGAGGCACAACTTTTGTACGGAATGCCTATTTATCACCTTATCACTATTAAAAATTCTTCGATTATTTAAACACCAAAATAGAGCATTCACTTTTCTCCATTCTTTGAAATCATTAATTTACGAGATTTCAACGTTAACCACTGCCAATGACCTTCATCTAGTTCGCATGATTCACTTGATGAACTCGCATATCATTTTTCTATTGAGAGAGAGAGAGAGAAAGAGACAGACAGACAGAGAGAGAGAGATAGAGAGAGACAGATAGACAGACAGAGAAAGAGAGAGAGAGAAAGAGAGACAGAGAGGTACAGACAGACAGAGAGAGGGATAGAGAGAGAGAGAAAGAGACAGACAGACAGACAGAGAGATAGAGAGAGACAGATAGACAGACAGAGAGAGAGAGAGGGATAGGGAGAAAGAGAGACAGAGAGGTACAGACAGACAGAGAGAGGGATAGAGAGAGAGAGAAAGAGACAGACAGACAGACAGAGATATAGAGAGAGACAGATAGACAGAGAGAGAGAGAGAGAGAGAGAGATAGAGAGAGAGAGAGAAAGAGAGACAGAGAGGTACAGACACAGAGAGAGGGATAGAGAGAGAGAGAAAAAGACAGACAGACAGACAGAGAGATAGAGAGAAACAGATAGACAGACAGAGAGAGAGGGATAGAGAGAGAGAGAGAGAAGAGAGACAGAGAGATACAGACAGACAGAGAGAGAGAGAAAGAGCGAGAGAGAGAGAGATTGTTTAATGCTAAAATCTAAAAATTTAAGTTTTAATTATTGCTCATAAATAATTTGAAACGAATGCCTGAAAGAGAGTGCTGGGCGTAGTGTAATTCTTGAGCGTCTTCCCATGTTACAAAATTTGAATTAAATTAAGCTGCAACTCTGAAGGTCTGAATAATAATAATAATAATAATAATAATAATAATAATAATAATAATAATAATAATAATAATAATAATAATAATAATAATAATAATAATTGATTTGAAATTTTCTTAAATTTCAATAATTAAATAAATTAAAATTTAGAAATTAATTTTAATTTGATTTAATGATTACGAAATGGCTCCCCTTGACATGGGGGGACGAGTGGGGGAAGAACTCTTAAATGAAATGTGAAAATCTTCATGAAGAAATAATGTTCTGAAGATTTTTTTCGTCTTCATATGAAGACTTTCAATAAGATTAAACACAAATTTTAGAAGCAGATTTTTGAAATAATATTTTAATCAGATTCAATTTTAATACGACTTCCTTCGTCAGTATAATCACATTCCTGAAGGTGAAGAAAAATTACTTCAAATTAAAAGGACTTCCTTCGTCAGTATAATCACATTCCTGAAGGTGAAGAAAAATTACTTCAAATTAAAAGGACTTCCTTCGTCAGTATAATCACATTCCTGAAGGTGAAGAAAAATTAATTCAAATTAAAAGGACTTTCCTTCGTTAGTATAATCACATTCCTGAAGGTGAAGAAAAATTACTTCAAATTAAAAGGACTTCCTTCGTCAGTATAATCACATTCCTGAAGGTGAAGAAAAATTATTTCAAATTAAAAGGACTTCCTTCTTCAGTATAACTTCCTTCGATTCCTCAGTATAATAACATTCCTGAAAGTGAAGAAAAATTACTTCAAATTAAAAGACTTCCTTCGTCAGTATAATCACATTCCTGAAGGTGAAGAAAAATTACTTCAAACTTGAAGAATAATATGAACTATTTGTCTTGGTGTGGAATTCACCGCCAATTAATTAAACAAGACAAAATCTTTTTTATTTCTTTTTTTTTTAAAACCAAAATTCTATTTAAATATATTATTGGATATATATATATATATATATATATATATATATATATATATATATATATATATATATATATATATATATATATATATATATATATATATATATATATATATATATATATATATATATATATATATATATATATATATATATATATATATATATATATATATATATATATATATATATATATAGTACAGTATATAGTTGTGTTGGGGGGGAATGAAGGGAGAGATGAAAGAATGAAAGTATTTTTGATCAAAAATCGAAATTGAGTGATAGTTTAAAGGAATAAAAGAAACGAATTTTGGAGAAGGTAAAAGAAGAATTGAGGAGGAGGTGGAGGAGGATGAAAATGAGAAAAAGAACAGTAAAATTGATCATTTAAGTCCATGGCATTGGTCTGTTCTATGTTTTGAGGTGGAGCACCTATTACTTACTATGTTTTGAACTGGAGTCCTTATTATTGTACTTACTTTATCTCCTGTGAGCAAGTTCACATTGAACCACCAAGAGCACCTAGTACACAGTTTGATATCATTATATCTTTTGACTCTTGATATCAAAGTAAAACTGAAAAATCTGTAAATCTCTTTTAGTGATGTTATACTACTTATTATATATATAGTATATATATATATATATATATATATATATATATATATATATATATATATATATATATATATATATATATATATATATATATATATATATATATATATATATATATATATATATATATACTATCTCCAACAGAACTCTACCATGCACTAAGCGAAACTTTCACTTATAAATATCGAATATTTTTACACTCATAACAATCATAATTTATTTACAAAAAGTTACTTAACTTATTCTTTTAATATATCATTGGAGTGAATCTTGCTTTGTCTCGGGGGACGCTTCTGTCTCTGCAGAAAAGGTAGGGGCCGTAATCCTTGACGGGATGAGCAGATTTATTCCATCTTCAACTAAATCTTTTTCTCCTCAAAATCCTTGGTTCGATGGCAATTGTTCTCTTGCCCTTCGGGAGAGAGACAATGCTTATCGTGAATGGAAAAACTCTCCTTCTCATATCACTCTTGCTAATTTTCATTCAGCTCGGAATCGTTGCAGGGATGTTCTTCGACGGACTAAGCGTACTTTCATAAAAAGGAAGTGCGCTGACCTCCATGGCTCTCCTACTGATAAAAATTTCTCGCCTCTTGTCAAAAATATCTCTAACAACTTCTGTAAATCTGCCTATCCTCCTCGTATTCGCTCTGATGGTTCAGTAGCTAAAACTCCTTCTGAAAAGGCTAATCTCTTCGGCCTCCTTTTTTCATCTAATTTCACCCTGCTCGATTCTGGCATCCCTCCTCCTACTCTCCTCTCAGGTGTCCCATGTCTCTACCTGTAATTACTCATGATCGGGTGCATGGGATCCTGAAATCTATGAACGTCAGGAAGGCCAGCGGCCCGGACGGCGTTTCCCCTCGTGTTCTGAGGGAGTGTGCTTCCGAGTTAGCACCTGTCCTCGTTCAGCTCTACTCTCTATGCCTTAATACTAATACTTTTCCTCAATGCTGGAAGCGTGCATTTGTTCAGTCGATCCCGAAAAAAGGTAGTCGTTCTGACCCTTCTAACTATCGACCTATAGCTCTCACTTGTGTTCTGTCTAAAATTTTTGAAACTCTCCTCAACTCTCATTTCCTGGATCATTTGGAGTCTCATTCTCTTCTCTCTGATCACCAGTATGGCTTTCGATGCTCGAGGTCAACTGGTGACATACTTTCCTCCTATCTTACTGATCTATGGTCTTCTGCCCTTAGGGACTTCGGGGAGTCTTGTGTGGTGGCGCTTGACATATCCAAGGCTTTTGACCGGGTATGGCATGCGTCGCTGCTCTCCAAGCTCCCTTCCTTTGGGTTTCCTCCTTCTCTTTGCTCACTCTTGTCTAGTTTTCTCTCAGATCGTTCCATTTCGGCTCTTGTAGATGGAGCGACCTCTTCCTCCTTTTCTGTCAACTGTGGTGTTCCTCAGGGTTCCGTTTTATCTCCAACTTTATTCTTACTTTTCATTAACGATCTTCTCAACTGCACTTGTAACTCTGTTCACTCTTATGCTGATGACTCAACTCTACATTCTTCTACTCATTTCAAATCTGCTCCCTCTTTTGCTTCTAGAGTTGCTTCTCGTCTTCAACTTTCCGATTCCTATTCTTGCCGATCTGGATGGGATTTCCCGGTGGGGTCATAGCAACCTTGTAAAATTCAACTCTTTAAAAACTCAACTTCTTCACATCTTCCTCTCAAAAACACCTCCTAATTTTCCTATCCTCTTCGATGGCTCTCCCGTCTCATCTGTAAATAACATTAACATTCTTGGTCTAAACATAAACAACAAACTGTCTTGGAAACCGCATTTCACAATGGTTGCTAAAGCGGCCTCTAAGAAGCTGGGAGTTCTGTTCAGATTGCGAGAATTTTTTTCCTTCTGAGCAGTTACTCCAAATATATAATGGTCTTATTCGTCCTTGTATGGAGTACTGTTCTCACATTTGGGGGGGCTCCGGCTCCTCCTCTCTTCTGGATAGGGTTGAGTCAAAAGCTAAGAGATTAATAAACTGTCCCCTACTTTCAAACTCACTTGACCCTCTGTCTCTGCGACGTGACGTTGGCGCGCTATCTCTTTTCTACAGGGACTACAATGGCAGGTGCTCGAGGGAATTGGCCTCTCGCATTCCTCCACCGTTGCGTCGTCCTCGTTGCACAAGGGGTGCTCTGCTTTCGCACCAATTTTGTGTGGACGTAGGAAATCCCAGGCTAGCCCGTTGTGGTACCTCCTTCTTTCCAGCCACCTCTATTCTGTGGAACTCTCAACCATCATCTATTTTTCCTCCTGTATTTAATCTTCCACTCTTCAAGGCTTCCGTCTGCGCCCACCTGAGGGCTGTGCGTTAGCTGTGTGTGGTGTGTTTGTTCTTTCTTTCTCTGTGTATAAGCCCCCTCCTTGAAAAGGGCTCTGCCGTGGTGGTATATATATATATATATATATATATATATATATATATATATATATATATATATATATATATATATATATATATATATATATTATATATATATATATATATATATATATATATATATATATATATAATAATTGATAAGAGATTTTAATTTTTTAAAATAATATGTAAAAAGGAAAAATAACGAAATATATTTTTTTTTAAATTTAATTTAAAAAAAAAAAAAAAAATTAAAAAGCCGAGAAACGAAAGTGTAATAAGTTATCGACTTTTAATAAATTCGAAAAAAGTACGAAAAAATCCTGAAATGTAGCCAACTTTTGAGAGAGTATATTTTATAAACCTAATATATGCTTCATCTTTTTATAATTTTCTTTCTATAAACTATTCTGACTTAACCTTAACCTTGACTTAAATTGTCGATATATATATATATATATATATATATATATATATATATATATATATATATATATATATATATATATATATATATATATATATATATATATATATATATATATATATATATATATATATATATATATATATATGACCTTTTTTTTTTCATTAATTCTGCACATTCAACTTCTTTTTCTAATTTCCACTTTGTCGAACACCTTTCTTTTTTAACCTCTTTCTTAACGAAACTCAGGTGTCTGAGTGCTTGACAGCAAGCTCTACTCTTTTCCTCCTACTTCTCTATCCTCAATTTCAGGCAAAGGCGGATGTTGAACTTATGTGCGCAACGATGTTGTCTGTTCTCGTGTCTCTACTTTGGAATCTTCTGAATTCTACATACTTTATGGCTTAAAATTTCTTGCTACTCTACAACTAAATTTATCTGTTCTGTCTACTTATCTCCTAACTCCACAGACTATTCAAATTTCATCGACTATCTTAACTCCAAAATAGAACACATTCTTTCTTCTTCTCCTTTCTCTGAAATCATCATAAAGGTGATTTCAATGTTCACCAACCGCCAATGGCTCATCTAGTTCTACATCAGCTGTGAACTCGCCTTCCAATTCTCTATCCAGAACACCCTTGAGCAGTTGGTGTATCTCCCAACCCGTATCCCTGATCGCTTTGGTGACGAACCCAACATACTTGATCTTTTCCTAACTTCTTGTCCTCACTCTTAAACTCTTTCCTCCTCTGGGTTCCGATCACCTTCTTATCTCTGTATCTTGTCTGTCTCTTAGTCTTCCGCAAGAACGGCCCCCGCCTTCGGCGGGAGACGTTTTTGGCATTTCGGCGCCACAAATTGGTCTGACTTGCTTGTACTTCTTGATTTCCATGGAATGAT
>SEYY01001656.1:35000-57788 GCA_009176605.1 Armadillidium nasatum | reverse complement strand
GAATATGGACAGTCATCCATAATTCTAGTACTTTAAAGTTAGAGGTCTTAAATTGTGATGCAGAAACAATCTTTTCTCAAGTTTCTGGGGTAATTCGTTTCCATCTTGGAGTGTATATTTGAGCCCAACTATTAAGCAGCCTTTCACTCTCAACAGAAGAAAGTGGAGCATATAGATATTAATAAGCCAATATAAGTAAATTAATCAGCAAAATAATTGTCAGAAAATTGGTGGTTTGGGGAAAAATATGCCAATTTTGCAGATGATGATGATGATGATGAATATTAATCATCCCATCACTACTAATTACACTGAATGTGCCTACACATAGTGATATAGGAAGAGAATGTCAACACAAAAAAAAAAAATATCAATATTAATAAAAGTACTTTTCAGTAATTATTTACCATTTTGTACTTTCTCAAATTTTTTTTTTTTTTTTTACAGTTCACTCATAGAATGAGCCCTTTTTCAGGGAGGGAGCTTATGCAAAATCAATTTAGCTAGGCCTAGTTATTACCATGCACAATAATGTTATTCTCAGGGATTATGTAGGCAATTGGATAACCAGATTCACCCTATGGTTCAGGTATTGTTTCCTTTTGATGGTGCCATTTATCAAGATGATAAAGTTTCAATTCATACAGCTCTTGTTTTGTAGTTGTAGTTTGAGGAGTGTTCCTTAGTATTAGAAAAAATTACAATTATATACAGGAAGATCAACATCTTTGATTTAAGAATGAATGAATATTGATATTAATAAAAACTGATTTCAATCAAAATTGGTATCAATAAATATTGATATGCAGCAAAATGATAATCTTCTAACTACACAGATCTGGAGTACAAAGGACAGAGCTGGTTGTAGATAAATGTTTATATGCTATTTATTTGAAGACAAATGCATGGTATATAAATATTTTTCTACAGAGGGCTTTACCCCATATGTTCTATGAAGGAGGGTGAGTTTGCACATTTATTACTTACCAATATTTATTGATATTAATGTGATATTAATATCATAAGCCATACATTCAGAAATCAAAATAGTGGTATTCCTGTTCAATAATATTATAATTATTTTAATACAAAAAAAATGGTATTTAAGTGTTAAATTACTACTGAATTTAATTACTTTTCATAAATTTAATCTTGTTTACTAGTAGTAGTGGGCATCAGTTTTACTCTTTTATTTGTAAACCAAAATTACTTGTTAGACAGCATAGTTTTACAAATGCCACTTTTATTAACAAAGATACCACTGGTCAATAGTAAAAAAATTTGACTTGAAAATAGTTATTTCTTATTCATTTCATCATGGAAAACACAAAAATGGTATTAAAAACTTTGTGTTAGCTTTTTGGTTCTGAGATATAGCTCATTTAACTTATATATATATATATATATATATATATATATATATATATATATATATATATATATATATATATATATATTTATATATTTTTTAATGAAATTTGACATCTGGAGATGGAGTTACACATCTAAGTACAGCAGTGATGAGTTAAGGGTAATTTTTAGGATGCTAGGAAAATTTGCGGTCTCGAGATTATTATGTTGACACAATTGAATAATAGAAAGATATCCTTGTTGCTAATGGAGACTTGAAGGTCATTGCAATACTGCTGGGCATGCAGTTGGGATACACCAAGTACTGCTGTTTCCTGTGTCAGTGGGACAGTCGGTTAGGTCTTCTCACTACAATATAAAGGTCTGGCCCCCAAGGGAAAATCTCTTCCCCAGAGAGAAAAATGTTCAGCATGATCCTCTGGTAGAAAGAAGCAAAATTCTTTTGCCTCCTCTACACATAAAAGTTGGAACTGATGAAGAACTTTGTAAAGGGGATGAACCAGGAGGGAGAAGCTTTTCAGTACCTCAAAGGACTATTTCCACAGCTCAGTGATGCTAAAGTTAATGAAGGCATCTTCTTTGACCTGCAGATTCGTCATTTTTGTATTGATAAAAGCTTCAAGCAAGTTCTCCATGGTCATGGGAAGCATTTAAAGGTGTTGTGCATGGTTTCCTGGAAGTTAACAAGTCGACAACTACGTTGTGATTGTGAATTATCTTCTAAAAAAGTACCATCTACTATTTTCTAATATATCTGTAAAACTAGTGTTAGGCCTACTAAAAATATAATGTCAAATTCATATTTTTCTACCCAAAATTAGGGTATTTTAGCTATTTTGTAAAAGGAAAGAATTTAAAAATGTATTTTTAGTATTTCTATTTGAGATTAGTATATCTAAAAAACTAGAACTCATAAACGAAATCTAATGTCATATTCGTTTTTCTTGACCCCGAATTAGGGTATTTCAGCTATTTTGAGAAAGGAAATTTTCAAATTACAATTTTGTTGACCAGTGGAATTGTAACTGAGACCTTGAAATTAGAATTCTGTAATGATTTTGCTCCAGAATCAATAATCCATTATAAAGTATTATTATTATAATTATTATTACTACTATTATAATTATTATTACTACTACTACTACTTTGTTTTCTTATGACTTTTATCCATTTTCAGCAAATTGATATAAAAAATAAACTATAATAATAGTAATAATGGTATCTAGTCATAAAATGAAAAAGGACAGGTCTCTATCACCTGAGAGAAAACACAAGTCAAATTCTTCTAGAGATTCTTCGAGATCATTATCAAGAGAGAAGAGAAAAGAGCGAGATAAGCATTACTCTCAAGGAAGAAAGATCATTATGATAAAAAAGAGAAAGAAAATTCATATCATTTTGACAGTTTGCATAAATCCAAAGGTAAAAAAAAGAAGAAGAAAAGTTCATCAAAAAGATCACCTTCTTCTTCATCTACATCATCTTCAGATGAATCCGACAGAGATATTAAGTTCTTACAGAAGTTAGAAGAAGAGAGAAAGGCATTTTAAGGAAGATCAGAAGAAGAAAAAAGAAATGTTGAAGGCAATAGAAACACCTGAAGAAAAAAGATTGAGGAGGTTAAATAAGAAGGTTAGTTGAATTTTTTTTTTTTTTTCAGCATAGCCCTAATTCTTAATTCTGCTTTAACAGGTCAGCTAAACCAGGTCATGAATTTAGGAAAAAAATAAGTTAAATGTAATTTAAGAGAAATTACACCTTTGGTATACTTTGTATTTGTAAGCATTCAGATTGTGTGGATAAATATTTTTAAAAGAAATATTATTTTCTAGTGGTTATACTGTGTAGTAGTATTGTTGTTAGTACATCCATTCTATGTAAGCTCTGTATGCTATGTGCATTCTCCCAAGTTTAGAATTTTATATATTGTGTAAATCCTCTGGACTACTATCTTTCAAATTATTGGGATCACTATGACACAGATTAATTAGTGAAATAGAAAATTCTATTACATTATCAACAAAGTGGTCAATTTTTATGCTATCTCTCTCTCTCTCCCCTCTGGTTCACTATTAGAATGTTGTTTATTTTACCTCTTTCATAGTGATTTATGTTTTCATATTATTATTTTTTGAATTCATTTTTAGGGTTAACATTTTTTTTCTATTTCAACATAATTGCTTTAAATTGTATCATAGAAAACGTAGTGGATTAGCATTTTTTTTCTTTAATCTTTAAGTTGAAATGCGAGGTATATTACCTTAGAGTTCATAGCTTCTATTTCATGAAATGACTGATTTGGTTGACTTGCACATTCAAGCAGTCAGTTTGAGAAGCTCTTCCAATAATATGAACTCAAAAGAGCATCTTTAGGTATTAGAAATAGCAGTTATATTTTACTTTATTTTATTTTTTACCTTATTCTTATGTATGAGATGACACTCAACAAGGCACAAATTGTTTGTGTTAGTTATAGAGCTAGTCATTTGTCAGATTTTTAATTTCTCTTAAGTTTATCAAGATGTTATATTTATAATTTTTACCCATTTACAGTATTCTCCTTCCATTGTCTGAGGTTTATCAAAATATGAAAGTTTTAATTTCACTAAAAAATTTCATCTAGGTGTTTAATTTGCTTTCTGAAAGGATTTTCTGTATGAAATTTTTCCACTATATATATATATATATATATATATATATATATATATATATATATATATATATATATATATATATATATATATATATATATATATATATATATATATATATATATATATATATATATATATATATATAACTTCTTACTTCAGCTCCCAAGTGAGCATCATCTGCCTGTCAGCTGTTGCAGCCTCCTCCTAAATCCATCTCTTTCAGTGAATTGGTCCTCTTTTCTCATTTGTGTAATGTTTGGGAAGCGATGACTCTCCAACACCTCCTCTACCTCGTCCCTCCACCTCTTTTTTTTGGTCTTCCCACCGATTTCCACTCCCGACATCTCCTGGCCACTCTCTCTTCCTCCATCCTTCCAAATGCCCCAACCACCTCAGTTGGGCCCTTTCTGTCTTATTTCTTATGTTACTCGTCTCCGATTCTCTCTCTTGTGTGTTCGTCTCTTATTGTCTCTTCTACTTTTTACATATATATATATATATATATATATATATATATATATATATATATATATATATATATATATATATATATATATATATATATATATATATATATATATATATATATATATATATATATATATATATATATATATATATATATATATATATATATATATATATATATATATATATATATATATATATATTAGCTTCAGCTTTGGCTTCGGTATTAATTCGTCAAATTGCCGCAGTTTCGGACGAAGCCGATTAATTTTGCGATTATTCTGAATGTCCAAATTGCTGCTGCTGCTGCTTCTTAATGAACAAATTTTGTAATAAATATGCGTTGACTGAAATTAAAAAAAAAGTTCAAGCAGTTAATAACTAATAAGTAAATGAAAAGTTGTTAAACTATTAATTGACTATCATTGCAACTGCTACATTGTTTTACATTTTAAAAATATTTTCCATAGTTGTAGTGGACAAATTCTAATTCTTTGCCATGTTCTGGTTTTAATCTGCTTCTGGTTGCTTCATACATATTCCCTGTAGTACGCTCACTCATTTCTGAAGAGGGTTGAGGTCTGAGGTATTTTTTGGCTTATGAAGACGACCCAATAAATGATTTTTCTTTCTTCGACCTAGTTTATTGGTAACCTACCCACCTTTCATTTTTAGGAGCTTCTGGTATACTTAAATATGAATTATGTGGTGAATCATTTCACATTTCGTCATTTACCCTTTTAATGAGGATGGCTGCTTATTTCGCGCTATTACACGAAAGAACCAGAATCACTATATAAATGAACCAGAATATTCTGAATTAGGGTAGTCTTAGTCATCTGACGTCACAACTTTTTTGAAATCAGCTGACATTTGGTTAAAAATCGAAAACTCGTTTATCAGAGATTTTTAAGAATATTTTTTTGAGTTTTCTTTTTGGTAAATTACTTTGATATTTTTTTCAATTACTACTGGCTATTGCATCTAAAAAAATTTCTCCCTCTAGCTGGGTCTTATTCCAAAGTTATCTTACTGACTTAGAAATAGAGTGAAATATACAGAGTGAATCAGGAGAAATGCACCAAACTCTGGGAGAGTATCCTACACTTATAAATGTATGACTGAAAAAAACAGTTGTAATCCTATTTTCATTTGTTTTCGAATTACAGCGTTCTAAAGGTTTAAGTTTAAGCAACTAATCAAGTAGACTAGCATATGGTCAACACACAAAAATTATCATTTGTCAACTAATCACCTGAATGTTGTGGATTATATTTCGTGAACAACCGTGATAAAGATGAAAACCAATGACACATCTTTTCAAATCTGGAATATGCGAATATGAAGTTTGTTTACGGTCTTTGCTACGAGGATGCTATAGCTACGGTTGAAGAGTATCGTCTGTTTCCGCGTCATCGAATTCCAGATAAAAACTTATTTATTAGAACTTTCAACACATTGTGAGAGACCGGTAGACTTCTAAGTACGCACTTAAACAAGACAAGATAAAAATAAAGTAAAAGGCATTCTGGATTTAGTGGAACAGACCCCAATTACTATCTTCTGAAGACTTGAAATTCCTCAAACAATACAATTACACGAACAGGGCTTAAATCAATACCACCTACAACCAGGAGACTGGTCTAGATGCATTGAATTTTATCAATGAATATTCGCTAATCGTCATTTGGTTCAATGCATACTTTTTACCGAACAAGCAATATTCACTCGTAACGGCTTTATAAATACCAGCAACTCTCGTGGATGATTGAGTTAAAAGTAACCTCAAAATAGTCGAAACAAATTTTCATCATCGTTTTTCATTTAACGTATAATGTGGGATTGTCGATCGTTATTTAATTGGTTCTTTCATTATTGAGAATCGTCTAATGGGAGAACGTTATTTGGAATTTTTGCAGAATTAGTTAAGTCTATTAGAAGATGTTCCTTTAAACCTAAGAAATGTTATGTACTACCTTCGAGATGGAGCTCCCACATTTTGCTTGCCAGGTCACACAAATTTAAATGAAACTTTTCCAGAACGATGGATTAATCGAGGTGGGTCTGTTAATTAGACGCCAAGGTCTCCAGACCTCACACCATCGGATTTTCGTTAATGAGACTGGTTGAAAAGTAAGGCATTCAAAAGAATGGTAAACAATTGAGGTGTATTATATTATATTTTGAATGCAGTAGCTCAAATAAAAAAAAATAAATGAGGAGAACTTAGGAGAGTAACAAATGCTATTTGCAGACGAGCCGGAAAATGTACAGAGGTCCATGGTGGTACCTTTGAAATTTTTTTTTGTAAAATAAATGCTCATTTGAAATAAACTTGTGTTAATCTGATTAATCATACGTAAACCTTTGGAACACTGTTATTCCACAACAAATGAAAATGGGATTACATTTTTTTTTTTATTTTTTTATTTATTTATTTTTTTTTGTCATATATTTATATGTAGAATACTCTCCCAGAGTTTGGTGCTTATTATTATTATCATATTATTATTATTATTATTATTATTATTATTATTATTATTATTATTATTATTATTATTATTATTATTATTATTATTATTATTATTCCCCAGGAAGCAAAGGAAAGAAAGCGAAAAGAAAAAATGGGTTGGGACAACGAATATTTGCATTTCACAAATGCTGATAATCCGTACGGTGATAACAATCTCCTTGATACATTTCTTTGGAAGAAGAAATTGGACAAAGAAGGCTTGAGCAGTCTGAGTAAAGAAGAAATTCAGCAGAGAAGTCGTATGAAGATGGAAGAAAACAGAATAGAGTTGGAAAAAGTTAAGAAGAGGAGGCAAGAAAGAGAACAGGAGAGGGCTGAGAGAGAGAAAATGATGGAGATGCAAATGAGGCAGAAGGAGGCGGCGCAGTTCTCTGAATTCTCTCGTCAAGAGGATGGCTTTCAACTGGAACAAGCGAGAATAAGATCTCAGATACGAATTCAAGATGGCAGAGCGAAGCCCATTGATTTACTTGCCCAGTATGTTAGTTCAGAAGGTGATGTCACTGCTGTAGATATGCATGAACCTTATACACATTTGACAGGTCTTACATTGCAGGATTTGGAAGACTTGCTAGAAGATATTAAAGTTTACCAACAGCTTGAGAAAAATGTAAGTATTAAAACTGCTTATTATTATTATTATTATTATTATTATTATTATTATTATTATTATTATTATTATTATTATTATTATTATTATTATTATTATTATTATCAATATTATTATGTATCAGTAATTCATGATTTACTGTAAGGTTCAGTAATTAAAGTATAGTACTTACAAACTGCATAAAAATATTTATGACATATATTGATTGTCAATGGAGAATTTTTATTTAGGGCCTGGTATTTAATTTGAGATTTTAATTTGGTTTAATGTTGAGAAACAACTTTATTACATTTTCTATTCATACATAAAAAAAATTTTGGAAAATTTTTTTTTTTTTTTTTTCGTTATAATTAAAAATAAACTAGATTTTATATTTTTCTTATTTTCTGAAGAGTTATCTGTATTAAATTACAGTGATGTGATTTTTAAGAAGTACGAAAATTTTATGCTAGACTTTGAGGGGAAGGAGGAAAAATTGGGGATGGAGTACAAAGTTAGAAGAGGCAAGAAGGAAAGTTATAAATATTATTTACTGTATCTTTTTTGGTTTAAAAGCTTCCAACCCATACTTGTCTTATTCTGTAGATAATGAACAATTTTATCTAAAGATTTGTTATAATAAAACAAAAAGAAGTTATCTTCACTATCTTATATCTTTAAAAGTAAGATTGACATGTTCAGTAATCTTTTATATTTATTTAATTAGAAATTTTATTAAAGAAGAGAACACTGTTGTCCCTATGCATATATTGTGTACATGTTTTGTATCATAAGCATTGGACATGAGTATAAGTTTTATTTGAATAACTCAAGTTCTTTTAATATGTTCATTGTTGCATCTTAGTACTCTGTGATTATGATCTTTGTGCTTAATATTCTGTGATCATGATTTTCGTTTAGGATAAAATTAATATCCTTTGCTTTTCTCTATAGGGTGAAAATCAGTCTTACTGGCAAGATTTGACAATTATTGTGCAAGATGAGTTACGACGTCTCAGACAAAGGAATCCTAACACTATCGAAGACGCAACGAGTCACCGACAAGGAATTCACACTTCCATTGCGCAAGATGTGTCCAAAATTTTCCAGAATAAATCTGTTGCTGATTTGAGGAAACTACAAATGAATATAGAGGCTAAATTGGCTGGACCAACTGCTGGACTTGATGTTGGTTACTGGGAGTCGCTACTGTCACAGCTTAAAGGTAAATACAAAAGCGATTTTATATGTTAGGGAAATTGTGTTTTTGTCCCACGTAAATAAGAAAATTTTTTGAGTGTCTTTTCGTTTTAGAAAAGGTTTTATTATTATTATTATTATTATTATTATTATTATTATTATTATTATTATTATTATTATTAATTATTAATTATTATTAATTCTAATTCTTAAATTACTTGCATTATTTAGCACACCAAGCCCGAGCTCGATTGCGTGAGCGTCATAGAGACAATCTGAAGAAGAAGCTTGAAATGCTAAAGGCTGAACAAGGGGTGAAGGAAGAAGTAGAGGACGACCACAGTGATGCTTCAACAGAAGGTGAAACATCCAAACAGGAACCGATTACTAAGGAAGAAGGAAATGATTCCAATACGGAAGATGAAGTAGCAGAGGGCGAAGGAAACAATGAAGGTGACTCCGTCATCGCCTCTTCCATATCGGCTTATGTCTCTGGACGATTTTCACCGAAACTTCTCTCAGTAGATCTTCTTGAGCCTGCTACTGTGGTAATTGACACCGAAGAAGATGAACAGCGACTTACTTGGGCTCGGAGGAAAGTTTTAGGTGGTTCAGCTGATAAGAAGGATATGGGTCTAACTGCGGAGGAGAAGGCGATGCAGAGAGAGGTTCAACAGTCTATGACTAGGTATTATTATTATTATCTTTATTATTTTTAGTAGTAGTAGTAAATGAGAGTATTAGAAGAATATTAGTTTACTGTCTTTGTAAAGCCAAAGTTGAATGTTTAATTATGTTAATTGAAACTTTTCAACAAAGATATAATTGTAAAATGTTTTTAAAGAACAATGTGTATTTAGAAGGTTTGATTCTTTAAGAAATACGAAAATTTTATACTAGACTTTGAAGGGGAAGGAGGAAAAATTGGGGATGGAGTAACAAAGTTAGAAGAGGCAAGAAGGAAAGTTATAAATACTATTTACTGTATCTTTTTTGGTTTAAAAGCTTCCAACCCATACTTGTCTAATTCTGAAGATAATGAACAATTTTATCTAAAGATTAAAAATAAAGAGTAGGGATAAGAATTGTTGTAAGAGATTTTAATGGGTTTCAGTGATATATCGGAGAAGGGTGACAGTAGAGATATATCATCTGGATAAAAGGTGATGATGTGATGCTGAGAGAGATGCTACGGTGATAGTATTTAAACTACTGAAACATTATATTGTGTAGGACGGAATTCTGAAGTCTATGGGAGGGAGGGGGGGAATTGAATCGGTGGATCTTGTTTATTTTATATTATTGTTATAGTCACATTTTTAATCACAGGTTGATCCATTGTTTGAAAATTTAGTGATGTTTTCTATTTCTATTATTTGAGTAAATAGTTTTTCAGCAAATTTACTGTACATGAAATTGAATGATGAAACTTAAGGTTTAAGAAAACCTATTTTAAAAGCCGCAAGAGTGCTATCTTAAACACACAATATTAAACATCTCTACTTCATTTATGCAGTGATCAGGTTGAGCTTATTGTCTTAATATCCACCAGCTGTCCAAATATTTCAATAGACTAAGAACGTGAAATGGAAAGAACGCATATTTTACTCTGCTGTGATAGTACTTGACTACATATAATTTTTGTTTCATTTGTATTATAAATAGATTATAGATATGATAGTATATATATGACAAGGGTTAATTATTTTCTCAAGGATATGTGCTTTTTTTTTTTAGTTTTTTTTTTTAGTTAAAGTTAGTGTAGATATGTAATTGATGAAATCACTTATCACTCACACATAAAAGAATAAATATAATGTTGAAGTTAACTTCTCTTTAGGCAGATCAAAAAAGATGTTTCAGAGAAATTCAAGTAATAGGTTAAGGTACATGTCAATGCACCAGTTTCTCAATCTCAAAGAGCGAGATTGAAAAAAAAAAAAAAAAAGATACATGACTGTTTTTCATTTATTTATTTTTTTTAATACACATATCCTCACCCGCTGTATGTGTGAGTGTGACATCTGAATTTGCGAATGTTTGTGTAAAAATTCTGAAGTTTTGGATGTCATTGGCAGTTATCATAAGCTGCATAGGAAAAGATCAGAATTATATTCTAAGCTTACTGTGGTTTGAATTATTATTATTATTATTATTATTATTATTATTATTATTATTATTATTATTATTATTATTATTATTATTATTATTTCAGTGACGAAGCTCAATTCAGCGTAGAAGCAAAATTAGAACCGCAGCACTTTTTATGGGCTGACAAATACCGGCCCCGCAAACCTCGCTACTTCAATAGGGTTCATACCGGCTTCGAATGGAACAAATATAATCAAACGCATTATGACATGGATAATCCTCCTCCCAAAATCGTCCAGGGATACAAATTTAATATATTCTATCCAGATTTGATAGATAAGAAGAAGACTCCGCAGTATGAACTAATACCTTGTGAAGATAATAGGGATTTTGCCCTGTTGAAATTTACTGCAGGTCCTCCGTACGAAGATATTGCCTTTAAAATTGTTAATAGGGAGTGGGAGTATTCTTATAAGAGAGGATTTCGTTGTCAATTTCATAACAATATTTTTCAGTTATGGTTCCATTTCAAAAGATACAGGTACAGGCGATAAAATGCAGAGAGTATATTATTTTACACTTATGTTTGTTTAAATGTATGGTTATTTAAGTATATAGGTTTAAATATAATATATTAACAATTTTTACCATGCATACTTGTAAATTAAAATTTTATATAAAGAGGATTCTGATTTTCCTTCTCTATAAAGCCTTTATAATATTTTGATGTCAAGTAAATAAAATTGAAGTCGGAGGAACAAATATTGTTGTGATATATAAACTGGAAATTGAAGTTATAAATTGGTAAGTACTGAAGACGTACCAAGTTATCATGCTTATATATTATTGATTTTAGACACCAATACAGTTGTCATAATTTTTTTAATAATTATAATCGAATGAATTTGATGTCATCTTTGTAGGCAATAACAGCAAGTTAGGGGGGATCTTTTTTTACTGTAAAGTTAATGCTTTCGAAAAATTCTATCCCTTGTACAGTTTATTATTATTATTATTATTATTATTATTATTATTATTTCTTAAATGAGCCCAAGATAATATAAAATATTTTGTGTTCAAGTTATTAAAAGTATAAATTTTTAAAGACTGTAAAGCAATGTAGTATTTCCTGCACAGTTCCATTATCAGATAAACAATTTCTGTCGATGGCTGATGGTGGTTTTACAGGTACCTATGGGAATAATGTCCCCCTCATGGTAGATAAACTTTTGCTAATGGTGGTTTTACAGGTACCTGTGGGAATATTGTGTCCTTCAAGGTAGATAACAAACTTTCATTCACTTGTTACGAACTTTAAGTGAAATAAACTCTTCCTATGAGTTCCTACAACGATTCCACAATTTATATTAAAACTTTCGAGTAATTTAATTATATTTGGTTTCAACTATAATAGTAATTATAATAATGGAATGATGTAAACTTCAATGTAAAAGAATCTCCTCGTTTATCCTGGTTTCGAACCAGCTAATTTAACATGCACAGCTCATAGATAAGTGCAATGGAACTAAAGTATCACCGAAGATATCAGAAGAATATGTTAAATAATTTATAATAAGCATGCAAATATAATTTTATTTTATGTATCAAATATTTATTTTTTATATTATTTTTTGTTTTTAAATCAGATTATATCCTTTTACCTCATGGTTATTCAATGTCGAATAATTAATTCATAAAAATTATTTATCTTTCTCATGGATTGGAACTATTTAACAGTTCCAGATTTTGTGTTATATGCTTGAGACCTCAGCAGTGACTCCCTTGTCGTATGGTGATTCATTAGGCAATGCAGTGTTAGTGTCAGTTATTTGAATGGGTCGATTTTTTGTTCCGATTCAAAATATAAGAGTAACATCGATAAAAAGAAACAATGTGGGCTTGTCGAAGACCGTCTCGCTACATTAACTTTTTTTTTTTTTTTTTTTTTTTTTTTTGAAATTACAACTTAAAGGTCGAAATTTACCTTATTTTTTAAGTAAAAAGTTCACATCTCACGGGCATTGCCCTATTTGAGGACAGAACCTATTCTAGGTAGTATATACCTAGGATCTAACTGGATCGAACCGGTGTCTTCAAGCACGTAAGTTAATCACTCTACCGTTTGAACCACGGTAGACGGCTTGCTTGTAGGTTATAAGATAATTCTTTACTGGATTGTATTATAATCATTAGTGTTGTAAAATTAAATCATTAACTTAAAACCTAATTATAATACAAAGTTTATATATTCTTTATTGATGACTTTGTTAGATTATATCGAGCTGCCTATTTTGCTAATTATCATAGCAACGCATGCAATCAGTACAATGAGCTAATAAATAAAATTTCGTTTCCTACTTTTTCCAAGATAAAATTTCATGAAAAATAAGCGTATACAAATGAACGACTGTTTGCACCAGAAAACGAATCACAACCCAGAAAATGGAACAATCACAAATAGAACTATATATAAATACAGTTTTTATTCAGAATCGTGCCATTGAAAAAAACTTATTTTGTGATTGTCAAAAATTTCTATTTTTATTTCCCGGCCATGGTACCGATAGAGGAAATTTGAGCTTATCCACGCAATGCAGGATTTTATTGAGAAAGTAATCGGTATTTATGTTTCGAATAAAAAAGAGAGACGAACATTAGTTTTATTAATAATTATATTATCCTTTATTAGCATATTCAAAAGTAGCCTTCTCCTTAAATTTGCGTGACTTTATCATTTAATTTTCCTCTTTTTACTTATTTTTATGACCCACTAGTGTATATTTACTTCTTTTTAAGCAGTACCTTATAACTAACAGTTACGCATAGTTAGCAAAACCGTGGCCATATAGGCGCCGGAAAGCGATCTCAATTGAGGGGGAGCCATAACTCTCAACTGCATATTCAGTTTAATTAATTCAGTAAAAAAATAAAATAAATAACTCCTTACTTCCTTACCTGCTTCAAAATTACAGTCAAGCGTTCCTCGTATGACTCTATGGGGAACACTTTTTAAGCTATAAAGCTACTAATTCTGAAAGAGGCTCATTATTAACCTCAAAAGTTGTTATAAATGTTTAAAAAAAAAGTAACAGAGGTTTAAAAAATGGTTTGTATTCAGAGAATTTTTACAGAAGCTAAAAAAAAAAGAAGGTTCCAGAATTTTTTTCTTCGTTTTTAATTTATTGAATTAAAAGTACGGCATGAATTTTTTTCCTTTTTTAATATAAATATTTTATTATTTTTTAATTCAAATCTTAGTTAAGTAATCATAAGATACACTTTCAGTAATTCAAATATTGCTGTAAAATTTAATGTAAGATTGAGCTTAGTGGTCAAATCTAGGGTCAGAGAGTTGGACAGAGAAAGGATGAGACTGAGTAGAAATGTAGAAAGTCGTACGCTTCTCAATGAATGAGGTATGCAACGTGAGAGTTCAGAAGAGAAGTGTCCTTTGAAATAAAGATAGTATAAAAAATTAATTTTTCTCTGTACGAGTCGGGCCTGAAGGACTCAACAGAAAAAAATATAAATGATGATTGAATATGATACTCACTATAATGGAATGATCTTCTAGTGAAGTATCCGTCAGTTAAAGGTAGGTTGATTTATTGATGTGTGTCGTCCACTTATCCTTTTCTACGGACGACTGGATTAACAAGGATGGGATGAAATGTTGATGGCGCAATCCTTCTTGAGCGACCGAAGTTTCTCAGGAGCGTAGCGATTGCTATAGGGAGGATCACGATGAAGGAACGAAATACAGCGAGAATATGGCAATAAGAAGGGGTAAGGAAACTGAACGAAAACCTTATAACTTTATTGAGGTAAAGAATATGTACAGGAGAAGTAATGAAAATAGTTGAATGGAATCAAGAAAGATTTTTCAATTGAACGGAACAAACTATGCAGCGAAAAGGAAGGGCAATGATTTTATTGGGGAACGCTATAACCGAAATTCTTGCAAATTGTGTAATATGCAAGAGCGATGACTCCAGAAATTTTTAGGTATTTGTTCCCAAGTTGGAATTAAATCCCAGGTTGAAAAAATGGGCTAGTTCCCAAGTAGGAAGAATGACTAGTTCCCAAGTAGGAAGGATTGGCTTGTGATAATGAGCTTCAATCCACGTTAAGTCTTGCAAATGTTTATAATTACAATGATGAAGTGTTTATTATTGTTGTGGAAAATTAAATATTACTCTCACAATCAATACAATAATTTTGTTTAAAAGTTAGATAACAAAGAAAGATCACGAGAAAAAGAAACACCGAGAATATTGAGGACAGATGAATTTTTGAGTCGAGTGTTTACGAAGATGTCATAGTTGTACGGAAACCTATAAAAAAATATTTATAGGTTTTGTCTAGGTTTTATGGGACTCTAAGGGCTCCATTGGAAAAAAAGGTAGGCCACATAGGTTTTTTGGCATATAGTCGAAAATGGTATTGGTAATACTATGAGTCTCATTGAAAAATAACCTATGGCTTTAATAAAGTGTGATTTATTTATGTGCAAAGGTTACATCTATTGGAATTTCCATCGCTCTCAATAGTGTTCTCCCTTTTATATATATATATATATATATATATATATATATATATATATATATATATATATATATATATATATATATATATATATATATATATATATATATATATATATATATATATATATATATATATATATATATATATATATATATATATATATATATATATATATATATATATATATATATATATATATATATATATATATATAATATATATATATATATATATATATATATATATATATATATATATATATATAAATATATATATATATATTATATATATATATATATATATATATATATATATATATTAATATATATTATATATATATATATATATAATATATATATATATTATATATATATATAAATATATATATATATATATATATATATATATATATATATATATATATATTAATATATATTATATATATATATATATATATATATATATATATATATATATATATATATATATATATATATATATATATATATATATATATATATATATATATATATATATATATATATATATATATATATATATATATATATATATATATATATAATATATATATATATATATATATATTCCTTGGTAAACTACTTTCATTTTGAAAGTCTGGAACACACTTCCTTCTTCTATTTTCCCAACTTCCTATGACTTACAAACCTTCAAACGCCGTGTATCAGGTCATGTCGACCTTTAATTTGACCAGGTTTCCGACTTTCCTCCTAACTCTGGTGGAATTTTGGTAGGCCTCTGACCTTTGCCCACCAGAGGTTAAATAAAAAAATAAAATATATATATATATATATATATATATATATATATATATATATATATATATATATATATATATATATATATATATATATATATATATATATATATATATATATATATATATATATAATATATGTATATATAAATATATATATAAAACCTATGATGGAATAAAGGTCAAATGAATAAACGGTCCACCAGAGCTACGGAACATCAATTTGCCACTACCTTTGTATAATGGTACAGTAAATAAGTTGGAGATGTTGGGGAGGGAGAAATAGCACTGCGGAATTGTCTAAATTAGAAACAGAGGCAAAGATAAGAGATGTTCAAAGAGCAATGGATTGGAGAAGTTCAAAGAGACAAGAGAGACAAAGATTAGAGATGTTTAAAGAGACAAAGAATAAAGATGTTCAAAGAGGCAAAATTAGAGATGTTCAAAGAGACAAAGATTAGAGATGTTAAAGAGACAAAGAGACAAAGATAAGATAGAGATGTTTAAAGAGACAAAGATTAGAGATGTTCAAAGAGACAAAGATTAGATTAGAGATGTTAGATTAGAGATGTTCAAAAGAGACAAAGATTAGAGATGTTCAAAAGAGACAAAGATTAGAGATGTTTAAAGAGACAAAGATTAAAGATGTTCAAAGAGGCAAAGATTAGAGATGTTCAAAGAGACAAAGATTAGAGATGTTTAAAGAGACAAAGATTAAAGATGTTCAAAGAGGCAAAGGTTAAAGATGTCCAAAGAGGCAAAGAATAGAGATGTTCAAAAAGGAAAAGATTAGAGATGTTCAAAAGAAACAAAGGTTAGAGATGTCAAAAAGACAAAGATTAGAGATGTTCAAAGAGGCAAAGATTAAAGGTGTTCAAAGAAAGTGCTATAAAAGGAGTGAGGAATGAATTCAGAAATGTTTACTACATTTTCTTAATTCGAATGAAGGGGAGTTTATAGAAATATTAATTTTTGGCATTTTTTATATATTTGACAGAAGAATATATATTTTTGCACGATTCATAAATATAAATTTAAGTATCATTGTAATGGTTATGAGTTTCAGTCGAAATGAAAAAAAATGGATTGTAATATAATCAATGTTATCCTCCACCCCAAAGAGACACAATAAAATTGTATTCTGTATAATCCAAAGCACCTCTCTCACCGGCGCAGCAAATTTCCAAAGGAAAATCAAATAACGATGGTAAGTCCGACTAGTTATACCAATAATGTTTTCATTATCCAATTCTGGATAAAGTTCTTGAAGAAGACTTGAAGAGGAATAAGATACAGGGATCAGGAAATGATCATTTGAACCGCGAGGAGGAAAAAGTTTAATTATATAAAAATTATAAAAAATTTATGGGTTTCGTAGTAGGTTTTCTTGGAACATATGTCCACAAGTCGAAAAAACGTATTGGTAATTTTATGAGTCTTATAAGCAAATAACATATGCGCTTAATAAACTTTGACTTAATGCACAAAGGTTACACCTATTGCGGGGTCTGCGGTGACTTTATCGCCGCCACATATATATATATATATATATATATATATATATATATATATATATATATATATATATATATATATATATATATATATATATATATATATATATATATATATATATATATATATATATATATATATATATATATATATATATATATATA
The DNA here is from genome assembly GCA_009176605.1 of Armadillidium nasatum. NCBI lineage: Eukaryota > Metazoa > Arthropoda > Malacostraca > Isopoda > Armadillidiidae > Armadillidium > Armadillidium nasatum. The sequence goes on along the minus strand of SEYY01001656.1, from coordinate 39,859 downwards.
TATATATATATATATATATATATATATATATATATATATATATATATATATATATATATATATATATATATATATATATATATATATATATATATATATATATATATATATATATATTATATATTAGGGATGGAGTGAAGTATTGGTATCGGTATCGGCAAGTATCGGCATATTTTCCGATACCGGTATCGGTATCGGCAAAAAATTTGTATAGGATAAAGTATCGGTATCGGTAGTAGTATCGGAAATATCGGCATATTTTAGGTATCGGGTATCGGTATATCGGTAAAAATTTTGGTATCGCTCCATTCCCTAATATATATATATATATATATATATATATATATATATATATATATATATATATATATATATATATATATATATATATATATATATATATATATATATATATATATATATATATATATATATATATATATATATATATATATGTCCTCCCTTGGGCAAAGGTCCGGAGGCCTACCAAATTCCACAGGAGTTGGGAAACATTCGGAATCTCGTCGCTAATGGCCAACGTAACCCAATACACGACGTTTAAAAATGCAAGTCAAAGGAAGTTGGAAAAACAGATAAAGGGAGTGTGTTCCAGACATTACCAATAGAGTATATGTAAGATTGAGCATAGAAGTTAAGTCTGAAGTCAGAGAGTTGGACAGAGAAAGGATAAGACTGTGTATGAGGTCGTGTCAAACGAGCCCTTTTCAATGGAAGAGATATGAGACGTGATAGTTCAGAAGAGCATGGTCCGTTGTAATACGATAGGCAGAGAGAGATTAGAGAGAATTGGTAAAAGCAAAAGAGTTTATAAGGCGAAAAGCCCTAGACTCCACCTTTTTGACTAGAGCTGTATGTGTGGAACCACCCCAAATGTGTGAGGCTTACTCCATACAGGGGCTAAAAACACCCCTATAAAGAGAAAGAAACTGGGGTGTAAAAAATCACGAAGTTGCCTCAGAACACCCAACATCTTAAAAGTTTGTTTAGAAAGGGAAGTAATGTGATCATTCCAAGAATGATCACGAGAAAAAGTAACAGAAAATTTTGAGAACAGATGAAGGTTTGAGTCGAGTATTTTAGAAGAAGATGTCATAGATGTGTGGAATGTTGTGTCGAGTAGTAAGATGGATGAATTGAGTTTTTGAATTATTGAAAACGACAGTGTTTTCACTGCCCCAATTTAAAATACGAGAAATATCAGAGATCGTTGCTTCAAAGCCACACTTCTTGCGTCAATTAACTGTTGCTGTGAGGGGCTTCTTTCAAAGTGAAAGTAGTAATAGAAGGAAGGTCATTAATGAAAAGTTGAAAAAGGGCTGGGGATAGAACGTATCCTTGAGGAACACCACTATTTATAGATTTAAAGGAAGAACGGTGGTTGCTTACAACAGCTGCTATAGAACTACCAGAAAGGAAATCAAAGAGAGGTTCACCGAGAGAAGGATAGATTCCGAAAGAGGGAAGTTTGGAAATCAAAGCTTTGTTCCAGACTATCGAAGACTTTCGATATGTCTAGTACCACAGCGAAAGATTCACCGAAACACCGAAGAGCAAAAGACCAAGAGTCAAAAAGAAGATCAAGTAGAGAGCCTTTCAGGAAAGCCGTTCGAGCTATCAAAGGTAAGATTAGAAGAATTGAGGTGTTTCCAAATCTTCCTGTTAAAGATAGATTTGAAAACTTTAGACATAACGGAGGTTAAAGAAATTGGACGATAGTCAGAGGGCTGATGGGATCCCCCTTCGGCACAGGCTAATTTATCGCACGTTTCCATCAAGAATGGAAGGTCGAAATAGAGAGACAGAGACGAAATAGTTTACCAAGGCAAGGTGCAAACTTCCAAAACTTTCAAACTTCCCTCTTTCGATATCTATTCATCCCTCGGAAATTTAGCTTCTTGATGATTTCTTTTCCGGTCGTTCAATACATACATAAATATTTGAAATTAGAAGACAAAACTGTAAAATTTAACACGTTGACTGCCATGCGGGCCGCTTGCGGCCCGCACCTCTTCAAAAAAAAATTCATCCGATTCTCCTGAAAATTTCAATATAGATAGCTTTTTTCCCGACGAAAAAACTCCATTCCTAACGTTTTTGCGAGGGAGTTAAAGTTTAGTAGTTATTTCGGAAATTTTAGGAATGTTCAAATCTACGGTGAGGCCACATAAAAAATTTTTTTGGTCTGAAATTTGGAGTGTGTGTTTCTAAATCTATTGGCTACAAAATTTTCTGATAGACTTTTGCTCTCAGAAGTATAGAAAAATTGTTATTTGCCCAATACTGACCAACTATCGAAAGTCAAAAATTGTTAAAAAAAAAAATTTACAACTTTTTTTTTTAAAAATTTTAAAAAAAAAAAAACTTTTTTTTTTTTTTTTTTTTTTTTTTTTTTTTTTTTTTTTTTTTTTTTTTTTTTTTTTTTTTAATATCTTTTCTATATATTATTCGATTTAACTTGTCTTTTTTGAGATATAGCTCTTCAAATAAGGTCCATTTTTGTGCCAATTTTCAAAAATTTTAAACGTTTGAGAGACTATATCTTTCTTCAAACAAATATTATTTTATAATGTTATAAACGTAAGTTATAGACCTATCCCTCTTCTAAACAATATATAAAAATAAAAAAAAAACAGACATTTTTTTTTAAATAATTTTTTTCTCCGGAAAGGTATGATTTTTTTCAAAAAAAAATTTGAGTGCCTATAACTTTTTTTCTAGACGTGATATCAAAAATCTCTTTATACAGCATCCATATATTGGGGCTAAGATTGTTCAGTTAAAATTTCAGCTCATGTGGACCAGTGGTTTGACCCCGCTTTTCAAATTTTTTTTACCTTTTGACCCCAAATAACTTCTAAACGGTTAATCACTCGTAAAAACGTTAGAAATGGACTATTTTCGCCGGGAAAAAAGCAATATATACTAAAAATTTCAGCTCAATCGGTCAAAAAATAAAAAAAATTTCAAAAACGGGCTCAGCCCCATTTTCCGGCAGTCAACGTGTTAAGAGTCAGAGTCTGTCCATCATCTTTAATCTTTATTCATTTACAGATAGAGATTAAAACATGTGTTTTAATGTTTTATATTTCATTAATTGCAAGTTATGCTTTAAAAAATTTAATTTAATGGCCATTTTCATTTATATATCTATTTCGATTTCATCATACATTATGCCTAAAACACTAAACAAGCTTTTTTCCCAACACTGTTGATAGAACGACCTAGAGAGCCTCTATACTTCCCCTTTTATCTTCCTCCATTTGAGAAGGTTTTTGAACCAGGTGCTTTTATTGTCATTATAATGCAAACCAGATTAATTTTTACCTTCAGTCTTATTTTTAAGCACTTTATGATGCCAAGAGAATTTCTATCACATCAGTTACAGCAGAATCAGTTGATTTTTTTCTCAAATTGTTTTAAATCTTCAACAGAAATTGCCATGATGATCCAATTATTATCCGTTAAAATATTTTGATTTTTCGGGATTAAAGTTGTAAATAAGTTCAAACTCTCCTTAATTCATATCAAATGTGCGTTGGCCAATTTGTAGAATGCGTTGTTTCATCTTGGTGTATTTTGAACTTCATTCAACTTTAATTGTTAAAGATTTTTTTTTAGTTTGAAGATAAACCTTAATAAAAATATAGTACTCAGCGCTTCTGCACTTATTTCACCCAGATTCAGATAAGAATTTTCGAATAGTCTGAATAAGGATTTTTAACATTATAAGGATGCAGAACATTCGCTAAATCACTACTCCAAACTGTCATTTGTAAGTCAACTCTTGTTTATCAAGTTAAAAATCACTCCATTAACTATTTCAAACAGAAATAGTTTCAGGATCAGCTTGTAATAGTGTATTTTATTAAGTGCTTTACAAAAATTTGAATAAATAAAATAAACTTCCTCTACTTAGTCAACACAATTTGTAATAAACTCGAATTCCAAAAGATTTTACCGCAATAACTACCCTTTCTTCAATCCGTACTGAAATTCAAGCAATTCATTATATATAATTCATGTTTCTATATATTTAAAAATTATTAAAACTAGCTGACATATAAAATCTGAAATTCATTCGGAGAGCTTTATTTCAGAGGAGTACAATAGAAATTGCTTGGGATATATTTACTAATAATATAAAACGCCAATAAAATATTTAAAAAAAGACAAACTCTACCTCAAAACTCAACATAAATAAAATAAATATTTAAATTTCCTTTTTAATTAACCAATTTTTTTTTTCCAAATTGGAAAAACGATTTAATTGCTGTTCTTCTCCTGAGGAGTTAGATACTGATCAATTTTATTTTATGAAAGTATGTGTCTCCAACTTTAAGTATAATTGAACATGATCGACTGATATAATTCTCTTTTTATTGTCAACTTTCTGATCGCACTTAACATTGATAATAAATTAATTTCAAATCGTTCGATGAAACTGCAAAAGGTCGTATGTACCGATAATGAAATTGCTATGGTTTGATGCATTTATACGTAAAGTAAACAGGTACAGAGCCTATACTTCTTACTACCACACGTACGTAAATCCTTTGCTATTGACCTCAGCGATGAAACTGGAAAAGGTTGTATGTGCCGTTGCTACTGACATGAAACTTTCGGCATCTTTCATGAAGCTGTAATTGATTACTTTTAAATAGATGCATAAAGATACAACAAATTTACTTTGTAATTTACGTTCTTTTCCAGTATATACGATATTTTCAATAGGATTCCATAAATAGAAAAAAAATAAAAAAATAAAATAAAATAAAAGCTTTTCATCTTCCCAGCAAAAATAGTCTTGCAAGTTTCTTCAATGTTTAGGATACTTTCTA
>SEYY01001656.1:0-32500 GCA_009176605.1 Armadillidium nasatum | reverse complement strand
AAGTTAGATTGTCATTAGCCGGAAAAATAATGATATCATTTGAAAATGCTCAGTATGCGAAACGTTATGATGTTTTGCTGGTGTTACTGGACCTAATTCTCTCGGTGGATTAGGCCTAGTCCGTTGATTGTGACCTGTTTATATATACGGTTATATAAACTAGTATATTTCAAAGATACGTATAGCAACCTTCAGTTCTCAGCTGTGTGGTAAAATGAGTGACAAAAATATGTTATATCATGGTCGTGATTTTAAAAAGTGTCATTTTGTGAAGAGTTGCCTTATTGTGTATGACGTAAGAAAATGCAGTAGCTGTGCTATATTTTGTTTCAAGAATAGTGAGTTTAACAAGAAAAAATGTGCAAGACAGGTACCTAGCCCTATTGAAATGAAATAACAGAACAGTGAGCATACATGTCAATAATTATATAAACTTTTAAATGCTTCAAGAGTAAGCTATATTAACATTTCCTTTAAAGCTTATGGACTTTTAACTTTAATATATAAACTATTTTAGAAAATTGATGGTATTTACGATTATGTTCCTTCTGTCCAATTTCTGAGTTGCAGATAAAAGCAAAGCTTTATGATATTCAAAATCAATTTTTACTATCTTTGGTATATTTTAATTTAGCAAATTTGATTTTCAACACATCTTAAATATTTTTTCTTCAATATAAATGACATTTCCAGTTTATATTTTGAATAATAAACTTCTTAAATACCAAATTGACAAGCAATATATGCCTGTCAAGACTATCCCTATCAGGTAGAAATAGTAATTATTTAGTCATCTGTGAATTCCTTATCATAGATTTAAATTTTTAAAGTGTGTATAACTATCTGACTATTTAAATTATACATACAATACACAATTTATTAAGAAAAATTATAAACAAATACAGTGGTTTACAAATTGTGACACTATCCTCTTTTGTGATTATTTACTTTTTATGAAGCTCTCATTGTCATATTTCATGAGATTTTCTTAATTTACCATATATCTTATGCTTAATGTTTTATAGTAGTACAAACTTTTGCATGTAAGGGTTTTATACTTATTTTCATCTGAAAAGTGATTTTTAGATAATATTCATTATGAATGTAACTGCAAGGAAGCATGTATAAATTATTTCTCATCTCTGATATTATAATATTTCTTTAAGAAAAAATGGAGAAACTTTTTGTATTAGAAAATCAATTGTATGAAATATGAAGATGGAGGAGGACAGTGATGATGTTGGTACTCATTGCCAAGGAAGATGCAGTTGAAAAAGGAAAACAACTGCTCATGATGACAAAATGATAATCAGAAATAGTGTTAAACATATAAAGAAAACTAGCTGAGACCTTCAGAGGGATTTGGCATTAGGTAGATATGATTGTAGATAGGAACCGTTCTGGGGCCCCGGCTAAAAATTAGGGAGAACCGGGGTTAAAATGGGAAATTATACTTGAGGGGACAATCCAATTTCATTTTTTTTTTTTTTTAATTTTCAGCCGATTCTCCTGAAATTTTCAGTGTATTTAGCTTTTTTCTTTTTTTAGTGTTTTCTTGAGTCTATAACTATTAAAAAAAAATTTTTTCTTCTTCTTCTTTTTACCCTTTTCAAATGAATGGCAAGGCCAAACCACTTTTTGGAATGACCTGAAATTTGTACTGTATATTCAGAATTCTACTGGCAACAAAAACTTGTAACAGACTTTTGTTCCTAGAGTTACAGGAAAAATGTTATAAGCCCAAAACTGCATAGCTATTTTTAAAAAAATCCACCTTTTCGGACAAAAAAATTAAAAAAAAAAAAAAACCAACTATAACATTTATTTTTGGTGGGTGTATAGAGGAGGGATGGGGATACAAATTCCTCTCTATACTTTATTCAATACAATTCGTTGGTTTCGAGATATAGCCTTGAAGACGGTTAAATTTTTTACCAAATTTCATAAATTCCCCAAGTTTTTTAGGCTATATCTCTCTTCAAACAAATAGCATTTAATAATAATAATAATAATAATATATATAATATATATATATATATATATATATATATATATATATATATATATATATATATATATATATATATATATATATATATTTTTGTCTCCTCTGGTGAGCAAATGCCGGAGGTCCACCAAATACCACCAGAATTGGGGAACATTATGAATCTGGTCGCTAATGGCCAATGTGACCCGACACACGCCAATTGAAAATGTGCAAGTCAAAGGAAGTTGGGAAAATAGAAGGAAGTGTGTTCAAGACTTTACCAGTAGAGTACATGTAAGAGTGAGCACATCGGTTAAGTCTGGGGTTGGAGAATTGGACAGAGAAAAGATGAGACTGTGTAGAAAGTCGTGTTGCACAAGGTTTTCTCAGTGAGGTATGTGACATGAGAGTTCAGAAGAGCAATGTCCGTTGTAATTGCGATTGTATAGAGAAAGTGACGCAACAATTCGACAGGAACAAAGAGATTGGAGAGAGTAAGTAAAAGCAAAAGAGTTTATAAGATGAAAGGCCCTAGACTCCACCTTTTCGAGAAGAGCTGTATGTGTGGAACCACCCCAGATGTGCGAGGTGTACCCCATACAGGGACAAACAACACCCTTATACAGAGCAAGCAACTGGGGTGGCGTAAGAAAACCACGAAGGAGCCTCCGAACACCCAACATCTCAGAAGCTTGTTTAGTGAGAGAAATAATGTGATCTTTCCAAGAAAAAGAAACTCCGAGAATATTGAGGACAGATGAAGGTTTGAGTTGAGTGTTTTCGAAGAAGATATAGTTGTGTGGAAGATTGTGTCGAGTAGACAGATGGAGGAATTAAGTTTTTGAGGCATTGAAAGCGACCATGTTTTCTCTGCCCCAATTTGAAATACGAGAAAGGTCAGAGGTCAGTTGCTCCAAGACCATCCTTCTTGAATCTATCAACTGTTGTTGGGATGGACGTCTTTCAAATTGAAAGGAGTAATGAAGGGTGGAGTCATCGGCATAGGAGTGTATAGGAGACGAAGTAATAGAGAGAAGATCCTTATTAAAAATTAGAAAAAGAGTTGGAGATACAACAGATCCTTGAGAAACACCACTATTTATAGATTTATATTAAGAATGGTGGCCGTCTACAATAGCTGCTTTAGAATGACTGGAAAGGAAATTAGAGAAAAGGTTAGAGAAGTATAGATTCCGAAAGAAGGGAAGTTTGGAAATCAAGGCTTTGTGGCAGACTCTATCAAAGGATTCAATATGTCTAGCGCCACAGCAAAAGATTCACCGAAACCCCGAAGAGCAGAGGACCAAGAGTCAGAAATTAGGGCAAAAAGATAATCAGTAGAACGTTCTTTACGAAAGCCATACTGGCGTTCAGAGATAAGATTAGAAGAATTAAGGTGTTTCCAAATTTTCCTGTTAAGGATAGATTCAAAAACTTTAGAAAAACGGAGGTCAAAGAAATAGGACGGTAGTTAAAAGGTTCAGAGGGGCCCCTCTTCTTCGGCACAGGTTGAATGAGCGCACAATTCCAGCAAGAAAGGAAGGTCAAAGTAGAAAGGCAAAGAGGAAATAGTTTACCAAGTCTGGGTGCAAGCTCGGATGCACAATTTTTGAGAACCGCAGAAGGAATACCATCAGGACCATACGCCATCTTAGTGTTAAAAACTCAGGGATAGAAGAAATTACAGTTAGGCATAAATGAGTTAGAGGGGGTTGAAGGAGGAATAGCTCCGGAATCGTCTAAGGTACAATTAAGAGGCAAAAGTATGAGCGAAGAGTTCAGCTTTAGAAGAAGGTAAAATGGCAGTTGTGCAGTCAGAATAAACTAGAGGAGGGAAAGAGGAAGAAGCAAAGTTAGAATTAACATTTTTTGCAAAATGCTAGAAAGAGCGAGAGGAAGAGGATCCAGAAAGATAACTGCATTTGCGGCGGAGAAAAGAGTTTTTGTGTCTTGAACAATAGATTCTGTACGATTCCGGGATGAAATATAAATTGAATGAGTTTCAGGAGTTTGAAGACGACAGTAATCTCAGAAGGCAGCATCCCTACGGCGGATAGCGCGAGAACAAGCAGAGGTAAACCAAAGTTTATTTGGTTTAGTAGAAGGGAAAGAAAATTGAATATACCCCTCCATGTCAGAGAGAATCACCTATGTTATATGCTCAGCACACTCCGAGGAACCCCTCCCACGAAAGCAATAATCATTCCACGGGAAATCTAAGAATTACAACCGAAAGTCAGACCAGTTAGTGGCACCGAAATGCCAGAAACGTCTCCTTGCGGAAGACTTGAAGAGACAGAACAAGATACGGATATAAAAAGGTGATCTGATGAACCCAGAGGAGGAAAGAGTTTAACAGTATAAGGAGAAGGATAAGAAGTAAGGAAAATATCAAGTATGTTGGATTCATCACCAAGATGGTCAGGGATTCAGGTAAGAATTTGCACCAACTGCCCAAGGTTGTTCTGGATAGAAATGTTGTGTGCGAGTTCACCGGCTGGATCATGAGAACTAGATGAAAGCCATTGGTGGTGGTGAACATTGAAATCCACCAAAGAGAGTATTTCGGAGAAAGGAGAAGTAGAAAGAATGTGCTCTTTTGGAGTTTAAATAGTCTCAGAATTTTGTATAGTCAGTAGAATTAAGAGATAAATAGACAGAACAAATAAATTTAGTAGTAGAATTGGAAGAGAGCTTTAAGTCAAAGTAGAGAATTCGTGAGACTCCAAATTAGCGACAAGAGAGTAAATAACATCTTTGCGATATATATATATATATATATATATATATATATATATATATATATATATATATATATATATATATATATATATATATATATATATATATAATATATAATAATAATAATAATAATAATAATAATAATAATAATAATAATAATGTTGCCCTGTCCCTCCACAAAACAATGTCCAAAAATAAAGAAATTAGTAGGTAGCGTTTTTTTTTTTTTTTTTTTTTTAAAGGGTACGATTTTTGCAAAAAAAAAATTTCAAGTGCTTATAACTTTTTTCTAGACGTGAAATCAAAAATCTGTTCTCACCAATGCAAAAAAAATTGGGGCTAAGATTATTCAGTTAAATTTTCAGTCCATGTGGACCAGTTTTTTGACCATGCTATTCAGTTTTTTCAACTTTGGGTCCAAATAACTATCAAACCGTTATATGTTCAGAAAAATGATCGAAATCAACTCAGAACTTCGGGACAAAATGCATATACCCTGAAAATTTCAGCTTAATCAGTCAAATAATAAAAAAAAAAAATATTCAAACAAAATATAAGAAAATTAAGATTTTCCTTCTTGCTTTTTTAAAATTTTCTTTTTTTCTGTTTCTTTTGATCGCTCCATTTCTGCTAGGGAATGTTCATCTTTGTGTTTTGTTTTTAGATACCCCATAAGAATTACTTGAAGATTTTTTACTTGTAGCACCTGAAGGTCCTCTTCTAATTTCCTGGCTGCAGATGTTAAGTTTAGCTATTTCGAGCCTGTCTTGAAACATTGTAAAGTGTTCCCATACTGCTGAAGCTTATCTTTTAACTATGTTGACTGAAGTATAAACCAAATAATAATTTTGAAATAATGTAGCTAATTGATACAAGTTTGACACATAGCAATAAATAACAATGATATGTATAAATACAGGTTATATTGATAATTTTATATCTTACATTTTTTCAAACTTTACATTAGGGTCTTATCTAGATAAAGCTGTTGAATCACTTTTATGAATCAAAAACAAAATTTTTTTTTTTTTTATTTTTGTACTTTTTGTTATACAAAATCGTTAATTTTCTGAATTTTTTCGGAGAAATTCCGTATAATCATTAAGTGAATTTTGGCTATTCTACGCCTTTCCTAAATTAAATAAACCTCAATTAAATTTATATTAATTTTTTTGAAGTAAAATTTCAGTGCTTTTGACCTCTTTACAAATTTTAGGCAACCCCGGCCCCGTCAAATTTGGGTGACCCCGGCTCCGGCCACATTCCAGCCCTGGTCAGTCCCTAATTGTAGATTCATCTAAAATCAAAAGAATGCTCATTAAAGCTGGAAAATTGGCAAGAAGGCCATTTAAGAAGCAAATGTTAACAATAGGTATGAAGAAAAAAACTATTACAAAAAAAAAAAAAAAAAACATATGAAATAGAGCACAGAGGATTGGTAGAAGGTTTTATTTTCTGATGAACTCGCTTTTAGGTCAATGGTTGCAAGAAGAAGCAAAGGTGAACCTATTCGAGAAGGCTATATTCAAGAAGTACCCAAACACTTACCAAAGATGTTTTGAGGTTTCATAAGTGCCAAAGGTCCAGGAAGACTCATCCCTATTGAATGCATTATGAATTCAGAGCAATATAAAGATATTTTAACAAAATCAGTGATCATCAGTATGGAAACACTATTCCCAAATAGAGTTTTCTAGCAAGATGATGTTCCCTGCCACACCTCTATTTTTAAATGCCCTGACATTTTACCAGACTTAAATTCCATAGAAAATTTGTGGTCAATAATGAAGCGCAGAGTAATGAAAATGGATTGTTTAACTCAAGCCAGTCTAATAGAGGTAGAAATTCAAGTGTGGTATCAAGATGAAGAACTAAAGAATGTGTTTAAATTTAATGAATTAAATGCCAAAATGTATGGTCATAAAAGCAAAAGGAGGGCATTTTTCATATTCACTGAAACTATTTTTAACTTTAAATATTTTGTAGGAATAAAAGTTTTTTTTTTTTTTAAATTGTATTTTAATAGCCTTGTTCCAATTAATTCGCGCATCACTGTATATGAATTAAATTGAATATACCATGCCAAATCACTAATTTGGCAATGCTCAAAGGGATAGGTAAAATTACTAAGTCCAAATTATTTAAAAGAAATCCAAATACTAAATCTGATATTGGTAGGTTAAAATACTATATACATCCAAATGTATATACATATATACAAGGGATGGAGCAATACCAAAATTTTTACTGATACTAATAATTTTAAACCACCTGATACTGATACTTGGTATCTCTAAATTTACTGATATCAATTTCTTTACTGAACTCATGAAGGTTGAAATAGTTTGAAAATATTCAATGATCATAAATTTGTTTTCTGCTATTTGTAATACCTAGTTCTTTTGTAGTCACAGTGCTAAACAAAGTTATTGATAAGTGATATAGAGTTGGTGCCACCAAGACTTTGCATCATGACTTACCATAGTTCATGGATGTATTTTCTTCATTAATTTCTGCAACATTTGCAGTGTTCAGTACAATTTCTAATTTGTTGAACACCATATCTCTTCTTTAAGACCTATTTTCTTATTCTTGACAGAAACTCAGGTGCTTGAGAATTCTGTTAGTAAACCATTTTTTGATTCCTCTTTATTTTCAATTTTCAGTCAAAGGAGGTTATGCATATATTCGCTACAATTTTGTTTACTCTTGTGTCTCTAATCTGTAGTCTTCTGAATTTTCCACCTTTTGGCTAAAGCTTTTGCCATTCTATGTCTAATTCATTTGTTCTGTTTATTTATCTCCTAATTTACTGACTATCTGTATTTCAAAACTGAACATTCTCTCTTCTTCTCCTTCCTCAGAAATTATATTAGGTGATTTCAGTATACACTGTTGCCAATGACTATCTTCTAGTTTTCTTGATATAGCTAGTGAATTTGCGTTCAATTCTCCATCCAAAACCACCTTGAGCAGTGGGTTAAACTCTCTACTAGTATCCCTGATCATCTTGGAGATCAACCCAACATTCTAAACCTTTTTTTAAAACTTTAATCCTTCTCCTTATTCTGTCAAACTCTATCCCCCTTCTTCCATCTTTTCAAGACTACCACAAGAAGCTCCCACATATTTCAAAGAAATGTTAGTGATATTTTGATTCCCAAGCTGGTCATACTTCTTTGATTTCCTGTGGAATGATTATTGCTTCTGTAGGAGGGGCTCCTATGCTTGTGCAGAGTGTCTTACCAAGGTGATTCTCTGTGACGGAGAGTTGGGAGACTACATTCTATAATCTTTCCCTTCTACTAAATCTTACAAACCTTGGTTTAACTCTGCTATTCTTATGCTATTTGCTGCATGTATGCTGCCTTTGGAAAATACCATTGTTTTCAAACTTCAGAAAATCATGCAATTTATATTTCATCCCGAAGTCATGCAAAATCTGTTCTTGTTCTTTGTAACACCAAAAACTCATTTCTCAATGCAAAGCACAATAATTTTTCTGGTTTCTCTTCCTCTTACAGGCAATTTGAAAAAAATGTCAACTCAAACTTTGTTTCTTCCTCTCTCCCTCCACTAGTTTTTTTTCTTTCAGTACAATTGCTGATTTACCTTCTTCAAAAACAACAGTTTGCTCAGACTTCTGCCACTAATTCAACCTTAGATAGTTTTGGAGCTATACCTACTCTCTCAGCTTTGCACTTTACACTCAAAATTTATGCGTTTTTGCTTGCACCCTTCTTTGGCAAAATATTTCATCTGTCTTTCTACTTCAACCTTCCCTTCTTGCTGGAAACATGCTCTCATTAAGCATGTGCCAAAAAAGGGGGACCTCTCCAACCCTTCATCTACCATCCCATTTCTTCAACCTTCATTCTTTCTAAAGTATCTTGTTAAGAGTTGGAAAGATCTCAAATCTTATAATCTTATCTCTGATCACCAGTTCTACTGGTGGTTTTCTTTCCCTTCTCTCTGACTCTTGGTCCTCCTTTCTTTGGCATTTCAAATTCTCCATCCATATTGAAACCTTCTGGTAGAGTGTTGCATAAATCTTTAAATTTTAAACTTTTCCCTTTCGTAATTTATCTTTGATTTTCCAACCATTCTATAGCAGCTGTTCTTCCTTTAAATCTATTAATAGTGACTCCTCAGGATTTGTCCTAAATCCAACTCTTTTCATTGAGAACCTCACAATTACTTAATCATGTATCCATTCCTATGCTAATGATCACCCTTCGTTACTTCTTCCAATTTAAAAGATGCTACTCCCAACGGAAGTTAATTGATGCAAGAATGATGTGCTTGGAGGAACTGACCTGACCTTTCTCGTATTTCAATCTGGGCCAGAGGAAATAAGGTTTTCAATTTCTCAAAAATTAAGTTCCTCCATCTCTCTATTCAACACAACTATGACATTTTCGTAAACACAATTTAAACTTTCGTCTGTCCTTAATTTGGTGTTTCTTTTTTTGTGATCTTTCTTAGAAGGAACACATTATTTCTCTTTCTAAACAAGCTTCCAAGACATTAGGTGTTTTGACTCACTTTTGAGGCACCATGATTTTTTCACACCACTTGAGTTGCTTGCTCTTTCTGTCCCTTTATGAAGTATGCGTTACATATCTGGAATTGCCCACTCATACAGTTTTCCTTGAAAAAGTGGAGTGTAATGCTTTTTGTCTAAACTTATGCTCTCACTTACTCTCTTCGTCTCTTTCTTCTAGTTGAATTGTTTTGTCATTCTCTCTAGACTTTATTACAAAAGAACCTGCTCTTCTGAACTCTCTCATCACATACCTTCTCCACTGAGAAAGGTTCAAGCTACACACTTTTCTATTCAGTTTCCACATTTCTTTGTCCAACTCTCTTACAACACACCTAACAGGTATACGCAATTTTACATGTATTCAACTGGTAAAATCTGGAACACACTCCCTTTATCTATTTTCCCAATTTGACTTGCACACTTTCCAAGTCTGTGAATTGGGACTCATTGGCCATTAACTGGCTTTGATCCTGATTTCCCTCCAAATCTGGTGGAATTTGACCAGGTTTTTGGTATTTCCCCAACTCTGATGGAATTTTGTAGGGTTCCATTCTTTGCCCACCGACCCTATAATTATTGCTTACTGTTTGTAATAACTTTAGGACCAGCATGGGAAACCACTTCTCCTAGAAGAAGGATTTTTCTGAAGCACTCTTTGAGAAAGTGTTTAGAAATTAAATAGAGAAGGTGCTAGTCTCACTGAAAGGGTTAGAACTCTATCTAGAAGTTTAAATAAAGCTCAAGGACTCGCCACTGAAACCAACAAGCTAAAAAACATGATCTTTTAGAGCCCTCTAGGAGAGCAAATTTTAAGAACAGATGGTGAAATATGTTTGTTCCACTGACAGGGTAAAAACCCTTCCAGGGAGATTTATATATATATATATATATATATATATATATATATATATATATATATATATATATATATATATATATATATATATATATATATATATATATATATATATATATATATATATATATATATATATTTCACAGTAAAAAATTCTTGTATCAAGTCTATCAATTGATGAAAATATTTTCTAAATATAAATAATCTCTTCTAAGAAATCTTTCAATGGAGAATATCTCAATTTTTCCTTTAGTCTATCCATGTAACTCTTACTTTTAAATCTAGAAATTATTCTTGTTGCTCTTTGGTGTATATTACCTCTAGAATATCAGTACAAGTATACATCCCATAGTCCAGCTAATTGATTCTGGCAACATCCCAGAATATTCGAGGGAGGTAAGCTATAGGAAAAATGATAACGAGTCTGCAAAAAAATATTTTCATAAACTACATAGTTTTTTTTAACTTTATATATTTTAGCGTTCTGAATCTGAAAATGACCCATTTTTTTCCTATCACATATAGATTATTGCAACAGAAAAAAGGATTTTTATGAGTCAACCCTGCTAAAGCATTTTATTATAAAATTAAACATTTAAATTTGTTATCCATAAAACACAGTTGTTTAAAAATATTAAGTATTTTACTTTGTTGGCATGTAGAGCCTTTGTTTCTTCTCTTTCATACTTCTCCTGGTGCGCTTTCATCTTCCAGTATTCACAGTTTCCATTTTAAGTATCCAACAGTAATCACATCATATTCACATCCCATCTTTCCTGGTAGCATCTCTCCATTTCCATACATCCTGGTAGAATATTTCCCCCTGCTCCTTCACTGTAGTCTCCTTAAGTTTTCAGGAAAGTAGTTATGTGTGAAGTGTAAAAAATGGATTTTTAAGCTCATGTTGCAGCCTTGAGCTTTGAATGTGGTTAGCATGTTTTGTACAATGTTTTTGTTATCCAGATTCTTTGTCATTTCCCAAAAACTTATGCACTACATCTTTAAATGAATCCCGTGCTTCTCTTTCAGTTTCATTTATGGACTCTGGAAATGAAGAATCAGACAATAGTTTACATATGTCTGGTCCAACGAAAGCTCCCTCTTTCAACTTGGCCTACGAAAGTTTTTGGAACCTGGAACATAGATATTTGAAACATTTTCCTTCTTTTGGTAGAGATTTAACATTACATTAGTCTCAATTTGATATGAAGAGGATGTTTTCACGAGGAACCAGGCTTTTCTTGATGATGATCTTTCCACCTTGGGGATTGAGTGTTTTGAAGTGGCCCTTTAGTTTTTTCCCAATGAAGGTCTCTGGCTTAACACTCCAGTTCTGGGGAACTGATGAAATTTGCTTCAGCTCCAACTCATTGCCAGATGTGGCTTTCTCCAGCTCTGGTGCCATTGATTTGAGTGGTTCCAGCTCTGCCTTTGGTTTAAAGTTTTTCCTAATTCTTATAGTTGTATTTAGGTGTGACTGACATTTAGGAACATCAGCCCAAATTCAGTTCTGTGCCAATGGGTCTCAAAACCTCATTCTTATATAATAGTTTTGAGCTGGGCACAACTTTGCACACACAATGCAAAGTCCCATTTTTTTTTTTTAATCAATAGATCCAAACTTATTAAACAAAATGTGCTTTTCATCATAAGAAATAAACAATAATTTCAATATTTTATTGAAAATTATTGTTTTAAGAAACAGTATGGTTTTGATTAGATTATCTTTCTTTGAGACTCATAAGTTTTACTGAATTATTCGATGAACTGAAAATGGGCATTCCACACTAACTTGTGTTGTTGGCATTTAAGTTACTTATAAGCGACATTCTGAATTATTTTTGTGTAATGTGGAATCGCCTTTAAGGTACGAACTGACCAGGGCCCCAGCAAAAAATCAGGGAAAACCAGTGTTAAAATGGCAAATTATACTTAATGATAGTGGATTAAATCAAACAAAATATAAGACAATTAAGAAATTTCTTCTCATTTTTTCAATATTTTTTTGAAAAAAAAAAAATATTTAGATTCCCCCCATAAAGATTTAGTTGAAAATTTTTTACTTTGGGTACCCAGAGTCCCTCTTCTAATTTCCAGACTGCAGATGTTTCATTTAGGTATTTCGAGCTTATCCTGAAACATTGTAAAGTACTCCCATACTGCTAAAGCTGGTCTTTTAGCCATAGTGACTGAAAGTATAAACAATAATAATTTTGAAATTTAGTTTATTAAATGATACAAATTTTATACACAGCAATAAAATAGCAATGATGTGCGTAATTACAGGTTATATTGATAGTTTTATATCTTACATTTTTTCAAACTTTAACTTAGGGTCAATTTGAAATATGAGAAATATCAGAGGTTAGTTACTTAAAGGTCATTCTAGTGTCAATTTACATTGGGGAGGGGTGTCTTTCAAATTGTAAGCAGTAATTATAGGAGGAGTCATTAGTATAGGAGTGCATAGGTGATTAAGTTATTGAGGTCTTTAATGAAAATAGAAAAAGAGTTGGAGATAGGACAGATCACTAGGAACACCACTATTTAATAGATTTAAAGGAAGAATGGTGGCTATCCACAACAGCTGCTATAGAACAACCAAAAAGGAAATCAGAGAGATCAGAGAGGATAGATTTGAAAGAGGGAAGTTTAAAAATCAAAGCTTTGTGTCACTCTATTGAAAGCTTTCGATAAGTTTAGCATGACAGCAAAAAATTTACTGAAATGCAGAAGAGTGGAGGGCCAAGAGTCAGAGAAGAGAATGAAGATCACCAATAAAACGTTTTTTTATGAAAACTATACTGGCAATCAGAAATAAGATTAGAAGATTAGAGATGTTTTCAAATCTTTAGAAAGAAATGTGGTTGAAGAAATGAAATGGTAGTTGGAGGGTTGAGAAAGGTCCACCTTCTTCAGCATAGGCTGAATGAGAGCAGGTTTAAAGCAAGAAGGGAAGGCAAAGTTGAATTAGCTTACCATGTCAGGGTGCAAGTAAAATGAGCACAGGTTTTTTGAGAACCACAGGAGGGATATTACCAGAACCATATGCCCTCTTGGTGTTAAGCTCAGAGAGAGCAGAAATGACATTCTTAGATGAAATTGCAACTTTAGGCATAAATGAATTGGGGTGGGGATGGGGGGTTGAAAGAGGAGGTATAGCTCCAAAGTTATCTAAAGTTGAATTAGTGGTAAAAGTTTGAGTGAAGAGTTCAACTTTAGAAGGTAAAATGGTTGTTGAGCTGAAAGAAGATACTAGAGCATGGAAAAGGGAAGAAAAAAAGCTTGAGTTGACGTATTTTGCAAAATGCCAGAAAGAGCATGAGAAGAGGAACCAGAAAAGTTATTGCATTTTGTACTTAGAAATGAGCTTTTTTTGTTACTAAGAATAGATAAATTGCCTGATTACAGGGTGAAATATATATAAATTGCATGAGTTTCTGAAGTTTGAAGACTATGGAAATTCCTAAAGGCAGCAAATCGCATGAGAACAATCAGAGTTAAAGCTAAATTTTTATGGTTTAGTTGAAGGGAAAGATTATACAGTAGAATGTATATTTCCATGCCACAGAGAATCACCTGGATAATCCACTCTGCACACTCCGAAGGACTCCTCCTATGGAAGAGATAATCATTCCATGGGAATTCAAAGAAGTATGACTACAACTCCAACCAGCTTGTGAACTATGTCACAAACATTTCCTTGCGATAGGCAGATGTCTTTCTTGTGGGAGACTGGAAAAGAAATAAGGGCATACAGAGATAAGAATGTGATCAGAAGAACCCATAGGACGATGAGAAGTTTCAAAAAGTTCTTGAATGTTGGGTTCATCTCCCAAGACGATCAGGGTTATGAGTAGGGAAGCTGCACTAACTGCTCAAGGTCTTTTGGATGGAAAATTGGAAGGCTGTATCATGAAAATTAAAAGAAAGCCATTGTTTGTGGTGAACATTGAAATCACCTAAAATGATTTCTGAGAAATTAGAAGAGAGAATATTCTCTGTTTTGGAGTATAGGTAATCAAAGACTTTAAAATAATTGAATTATGAAATAGCAAACCAATTGAATTTATTCATAGAATGGCAAGAGTTTAAGCCACAAGGGGGTTAAATTATGAAGACTATAAATTAAAGACAACAGCAAGCAAAATCGTTGAGCATATATGCACAACATTTTCTCTGACTGAAAAGTGAAGATACAGACAAAAAAAAAAAAAAAAAAAATTGTTTGCTATCAGAATGCTCAAGCACCTGAGTTTTGGTCAAGAATAAGAGGCGAGGTCTAAAAGAAGAGAGATGGTGGTCAATAAAGTGGAAATTGGAAAGTTGCAGAAATAATGAAGAAAGTAGATTGTGCACTAGGGCTTATTGGCTGTAAAGTCTTGGTGGCACCAACCTTATATCAACTATCAATAGTTTTGTTTAGCATTGTGACCTCAAAATAACTAGGTATTACAAATAGCAGGAAATCTAAATTTTATGGTCGTTGAATACTTTGTCTTCTTTCAATCTTCGTTAAGTTCAGTAAAAAAAATATTGGTATTTGTTTCTGGTAATTTCTAGAGGTGTCATATGGGTACTCAGTATTGGGTGGTTTAAAAATTTGATATCACTCCATCCCTAATATATATATATATATATATATATATATATATATATATATATATATATATATATATATATATATATATATATATATATATATATATATATATATATATATATATATATATATATATATATATATATATATATATATATATATATATATTTATTATATGCAGTTCATTTTTTACAATCTTGGTATTCTTTACTACTCTCTAATTACATGCTAAATTAAAGGGAAAAATTTTTTTAGCTGTCAGGTCTGTTTTTTTTTTCTTTTAATTTTAAAATTTGCTGTAGAGAAAAAATATAAAATGATCATGTCATTAATACTTTTATTTTTTTTATAAGCACAACTCACATACTCCACAAATGTTAAAAAATAAAATATGGTAGCACAATAATTTGTGAAATAAATGCTTTAAAAAAAAAAAAAAAGTTTTGTACTTGATATGGAAGATCTATCAATAAACATTAACAGTAGACTGCAAGTACGGTATGTGTGTATCCCAGTAGCCCTGATGCTATGAGTCTTTGAAGTATGGAGTAATGTAGTTGAATGACTTTATTGAATTTAAAAAAAATTAATATTTTTACATTTCTTGCTCAAATGAGTAAAGTAATACCCAGGCAGAAAGTAAATAGATAGTTATATAGCTGGAATCAAGTTACAGTTTGGCATTGGGTTATAGTATTACGTTTCTTTCTTCTTTATGGAGAAAACTGAATGACAACGAAAGGTTTAAATTCCAGAAGGAAAACTTGGGTTTGCTGGTTTTTGACTATAACACGATATCAAAATTAAACCTTTTGGAAATCTCAAAGGAATTGAAAGGGGGTATGTATTCTCTGATGTTAGAGAGAAAAATGTAATGGGAAGAATATGTTGATGTATTTGATACAAGTGAGAATACTGTTGTAATCATGCATCTAAAAACATATGATACAAGCTGTACTGTAGATCAAAGGAGCTACTTTTAGAATATAGAATATTGTTTCAGCAAACAAAGAGTACAATTTCAGGGATTTTTCTTGACGTAGGTATTGGTCTGGTATGACGCAATAGCATTAAGGATTTTACATTTTAGAAAATACTGATTTCTTAGATTTCTGGGCCAATTTCATGCACAGTTTTTGGGGGATGAAGCTGATAATGTGATTAGTTGTTCTAATTATGAAGGATTGCCAGTTGGGAAATTAAGTTAAAATATAGGTGAGAGTAAACTGTTTCACAAAGTTTAGAAATTGTAAAAGATATGGATACATGAATAGAGCAAAAGTGTAATTTGTTATGGTATTTATTAAAAATTTTGATAATGTTAGGCATTTCATTGATAAAAATTTAAATATGATGTGTTATGGAGGCATAAATAAATGACGAAGTCTGAGAACTCTCCAAAATTTGAAACAGATGATTATTAATACCAATGCTATGAAAAGTGAAAGTCAAGAACTTCAATCTCAAAGGGTTAATATCTTTATAATCTAATAAATTGTATAAAATAATGGCCATAATATAGAACATCTGTTGAAAGTCCAAATTGAATACTGCAGTTATAAAATAGATTGAGACATTAGTGATAAGTATGTAAGCATAGCTACATGAGTGATTTTAATCTTTTCGAATTGATTGGAATATTTTAGATGGTTTTTGTCAGGTCAATTTATTATTTATTAACTTTTAACTAATTTTTAACTATTGAGTTGTTACGAAGCCACAAGATTTGCTTTTTTTTTTTTAAGAGTATGCTCTTTAACAGTGAAAGTTTTCTCATCACTGTTAGATTAGGAAAAGTGATTATGAAAATAATTGTAACTTGAATGAAATGAGATTATTTACAAATTGTAGGTTTTAGATTTTAAGATGGGTAAGATTCTTCACTTTAATAAGGAATTTTAAAATCAGATATGCTTTGAATTGTGTGAATGATAATACTAATTTGTAAATTTAAAAAAAAAAGAAAAATTAGTTACATTGCCATTGCCACTAGAGCTGAAAGTACATTTCCTAATTTGTAAAAGGATGAGAAAAAAAAAAGAAAGAAAAAGTGACACTTGAAATAAGATTTAATTAATGTGACAAAAAAGAAGTTTATAAGAGGATTAAGAATGAACTCAATCAGTTAATTAATAAAGAGTTGTAGAGACTGAAGAAATATTAGGGTTTAATTGTAGATCCAAATTTCATCAATATTTTTGAAACCTACTCTACCATACCTCAGTTTTCATAGTTGAAAAAGTTAATAGTAACTTCATTTGATAATCTTGAAGAGATTTTAGATGACCGTTTTTATTATTATTATTTATTTTTTTTTTTTTTTTTTAAATTAGCAACATACATTTCCCCATTTAAGGAGGGAAATTCTCAAGGTAGTGTCTACCTAGGATTTGCATGAGGCTTCATACTAACACCTTTCAAGCATGTGAGTCAGCGATCCTACTATTATGCCATTGTACTGGTAATAATTGGTATTTAATCATAAGATTACAATAAATTCGATATATATGGTAGAACTAGGTAGTATTGAACAAAAGTATTTAGTTTACTGAAATTGAAGTAAGTAAATGGAATGGAACCTTCTTGATCAAACCAATGTCTAAAAATCTTGGGTCTCTGATGGTAACAAGTAGTATTGCAGAGGACTGTGTAGTCTGTACTGAGAATACCAGACTCCAACCTCACAAATAATTAACTATCATGGTTGGTAGCATCCTCTATAAGGAACAAAAATAACTTTACAAGGGTTTTGTAAACCTCTTTGCTCTTTTGTAATAAGGAAGTCTCTTCGAAGTCTTGAATGCTCTTTGACTATTAAGTTTTATACTTTGCATTACTATAGAAAAATGAGGTTTGATATTTCTCCATTTAGGCCTTGAAAAGCTAACTTTAAAAGTAATGGTTGTATGATGTGTTTTTTTTTTTTTAAGTTTCTGAAACATTTTTTGGGGAGTTACAGTATTACAGTATTCAGTACCTTTGTCTGAAATGATTGGTTTGCTATTGTTTCCTTATCTTTTTTATAACATGAATGTTTTTTTTTTTTTTTTTTTTAATCTGTACTTTATAAAATTCAAATTAGATTTTGATTGGAACTCCTTATAGCATAATTTTAGTCAGCAAAACTTTAGATCTATGAGTCAAGAAAGTGTTTTAAATGTTTCCTAAACTGGTGTAGACGCAAAATTTTAGCTTGATGGATAAAAGCTTTCATAACTTCAATTATGTGGGTTCATATTATTGGAGAATTGATTTGAACTTTGGTGCAATTCGGCTTTTGATGATAAAAGTACTTAAAAAGTCTTATCTGATTGCATGTTTTGAGTTTAGATTAATTACTTTTCTGACTGATACAATTTTCTGTAAGGTGCTCTTATTTAATTAACAAGATAAAATGGTCTTTACTGATGTCAGTTCAATTTCTCATAGATCTCTATTCAAGTGTAATTAAGGAAATTGCACTTAAAATTAGTGATACATGATATTTCAGTATACTTTGTACAATAATCAAGCCTAATATTTAATGTACATTTATTTTATAGTTAAATTACACTGTAGGGATTGTTCTAAAAAATCATTATCATCATTATGTAACTATATATATTTTTTTATATACATTTACCACTATTAATATTAGGCATGCTGAATCCTTAAATTACACTGCAGTTTTTATATATCACAAAAAAAGTATATTAAAATATGTTTGATTATTCGTAAAGTACCACTATTCTTAACACATTGTTTTATTTTTATTGATCCTGGATATTTTATAGTAACATTGGTTTAAAAATGTTTAAAAAAATTTTATTTTTTAAAAATTCTTATTTGTCTATTTTTTTTTTAATTTCAGCAGGCAAATGATAATTTTTAAATATTGAAGTTGTTAAACAGTGCATTACTCAGAAATCACTTTTATTTACCTTTTAAACTTTAAAGGTAAGTTACCATTGTTTTATTTAAAAGTAAATTGTTTTTTTATTATTTAAAGGTAAGATGAATTTAATTATTTAGGTTCAGTGATGGAAAAAATGAATTTATAATAATGGTTATGTTTTTGATAGTTGACAAAGTTAAAGTTTGTACGATTACTCTTCATAAGTGTATATTCATTAGGTTCCCAAAAATTTCACTCATTAATTTCATTACCACAGTAATAAAGTGACATTTCATGTATATTTGAGAATTTTTAGCGAGATATACTGAAAGTAACATATAGGGAAAATATTTTTTTTATTAATTGGTTCCAGTTTTAAAAAAAAGAAAAAAAATTTTTTTTTATTGACAGGGTATGCACAAATTTACCCTATTTAAAAAGCTCTATAATTTCAATGTTTTTTTTTTTTTATTTTGAATTTGCTTTTAGAAACTAAATCTTTACTGTTTCATTACTGTATCTTTAATATTTAGTTTTGATATTTAAATATTTTATTTTAAAGATTGATACTTTTTAATATTTGTTTAGTAATTTTGATTTGATTTTTTTATAGGCAAAATTTTATTTTTATTAATAAAATTAATGCTTGCAGTAAGTTTAATTTTCTTTTCAGTTAATTATATTTATTTGTAATTTTTCTTTTCAATAGTAAAATTATTGGGCTAAGTTAAAAATAATTTTAAAATGTACTAAGTTAAGATTGTGTATATCTGTTCAGTACTTTATAGACTGATTGATTGTTATATAATTTTCATTACTCCATTAATATGAAGATTACAAAGTTTTGACTTTGAAAACTTTCGAAAATTTTTTCATTGAAGCTTTTTTTTTTTTGTTTTTTTAAATAAATAAAAGGTTTGCATCTCCTCATAGATGCCTATGGTTAGATAAGTTTTATATAAATATTATTGACCTAATTGAGGAGGGGAACTCTATAGGTAGTTTCAATCTAGGAATCTGTACGTATGATCAATCCAGCACCACCTTCAAGCATGTGAGTCAATATACCACAATATTAGTTTAATTCTTTATTGTTTTTATTCTTTTAATTGTTATTGCTTATCAAGACTTTTAAGATAAAATGTTTTTTTTTTTTTTTTTTTTTTTTTTTTTTTCATAGATTTGGATTGATCGATTTTGTTTTTGTTAAAATTTATTTGAATTTAATTTTTTTTTTTTTATTTTTACTAGTGAGGTTATGGATTGTGATAACATTTATGTTATTATAGACATAGTCATAATTTCTAGGAGAATATTCTTTAGATTATGAGAGATAACATTTTAGAATAATTGTAAGAAGATATTATTATGCTAGCAAAAGTTCTTAATTAATTATACCAATATATGTAATCTAAAAATATTTAAAAATTAAAAATTATAATATTATCAACATTATTGTCTTGTCTATTATAATTCATTTTTATACATTGAATATTCTGTTCCTGATATGAATATATACAATCAAATATCACCTTAATAATAAAATAATGAAAAAATTGTAAGTTTTATATGAAAAGCTTTAGTATCTACTGACAATATTGGTATTTTATACGTAAGTGTATGCACTCCTCTAATATAAAAACCTAAGAAATGACACAATTATATGAAATTTCCTCAAGGTTCCTTATTTACCCAATACGTATTTATGCTGTCCAGAATTTTCCAATTCAACACTTACTAAACATTGACTCACCTATAATTATTATAGAATCGTAAGCTAATTATGGATAAATTACTTATTTTGGTATATACATATTATAAACAGTCGATTTTCTAACATCATACTTGTAAAACTTAGAGTAAACCTATGTTCATTATAGAGAAATAAATTGTTATACAAGCTTTAGATTAGACACTAAAAGCCTATTACAACTTTAGTATTTTTGTAGTTTCTTTATTACTTACTAAACAAAAATACGTAATTATGTGTAGATGTGAAATTTGATTCAATAAACAAAAGAGAGAGAAATTGATGTTGAATATTATTATCTAAGAAAAAGCACATAGGTGGGACACCATCTTTATTTAGAAAGATTTTTTGTAACGTGGTTATTACATCATGTTCAGTGAACTTATTACGGATAATTACGCATGTACAAAAGGATAAGATAAAAAAAAAGATTTAATTCTGTTTTTACTCGTTGAGAGGTTTTCTTTTATGTAGCTCACTAGGTTAAGCAATGACATCACATTATATATTTCAGAATGATCATGAAGTTTGAATAGTTTTATCAATCCATCCAACTTACTAAGACACATCGCAATTTGTTGCTGTTAATTAGCGATCAGTGATCATTTCTCGCATGAATAAAATATCTCAAAATATTTTACATGTTATGATTATTTAAGGTTACAACATTGGGTATTATTAGTTCATGAGTGGTTGAAGCTATTTATACAATAGAATTATGTGATAATATGAGTGTGATGTTTTATTGAGTGAGTATCTTCATTAGATTGAATTATTGTATCAGCTGTGTTATGATAGTATGTAAAGCTCACGAGTAACAAAAATCTTACTCAACTTGTCAACACACATATTCTAAAAACACTAGATTGATAACCAATTGTAATTGGATAAAATTTCATATTTTTAATTTTCTACTTATTCTAATAGTAATATGCATCTAAGAATATTATATTTAATATCTATCATTTCTTATTAACATATTAATATATATTATAATTAAATAAAAATCCAATACATGATTTAGATTACACTGTTTATTATATATACAAATATGTAGTTAACTTATACCTTAAATAGTTTATAAATAGTAGTATAAATAAAAGTGATTTCTGAGTAATAATGTCAAACTATTGTTTAACTAACTCTATCTCAATATTTAATATATAAAAATTAATTATTACTAATATTTAGCCTGCTGATAAAATATAAAAATATAAAAATTAAAAAATAGTAAATAATTTTATTTTATAAAAATTAAAAATTTTTTATAAATAAACATTTATTAATACCCTATAAATATATTACTTAATATTAAAATAAGTGGCATACAGTAATTCTAAATATAATAATTAATATATTTTAAATATTGCAGTGATTTTTTTAATAAGACTACTATATTAAAGAGAGTTGATTTAAATCACTAATATACTGGACATTTAGAGATACATATAACTTCACTTAAATTATATTTTATCCCTCGAATTTGTCATTTGTGGTGGTCTGAGAATATTGAAGGTATTAATATAAATTAATAAGCTAGGTCCTCAAGTTGGCATATAGAGATTAATTATATGCCATTATGCTGAGTTGGTATGTATTATTTTCAGTCATATGTGTGGCGCTTAATGTGTTGTGTATAGGTATTTTCTATGTGTGGTTCTATAGTTGAATCATTGAGAGAATGAGCATTAAATATAAATGTAAAATATATTGATGATTAATAGTCCAATTTAACTCTATAATGATGATATGATTTTTTGAAACAGAGCTACCATAATCAATAATATGATGTATTTAACATAATTAAATAAAATAAATAGTAATAAATAATTTGTACATTAATGCTAAGGAGCATATTGAGCATTATGTGTCATGGTACAAGATAAGTCAAAATAACACTTGTTATTATATTTATAAGGTTTCATATTGATATTATCTAAAAAACTTTTAGCATTGGTGTCTAATTTTTGCGCTAATGGCATTTTATTAATACATCAACCTGTGTTTACTGTAAAGGAGAATTATTACTATCAATTTGTAAGTATGAATATTGGGGATACAAACTAGACATGTAGAGTATATAGTAACATATAAATAATTTAAATCTTGCTTGTTATCTGAGATATACCCATAATATATCGCAGAAGCTAGCTGTCTTGCAAAGTTAAGATTTGAGTATAGATGCAGTCAGAATAGTTATACTATTAATTTTTGTAGTTAATCCTTCTAGACTAATGAAACAGAATTGCAAATTCAGATGTTGATAGATTAGTTCTATCTAAATTGAATGATTAGTTTTTTATTTTTTAATTGGCGTTATGTAACTATCATACAGAAAAAGTACTGAGCTTAGTCTTGATTGGTTTAGACTTATATGACGTCTTATACAATGTTTCATATATTATTATATATAATTTTACACATAACTACAAGTATAAAATTTATCGAGAGTAAACACTTTGGTTCGGTGAACGACTTATGAATGTTAACGATGTTTGCGTTATGAGAGCATAACTGAATTTTTGCTATAGTAGCTCCACAAAATTATTATTATATTGCTGATAATATAATCTATTATTTTGCGTCTACTTACTCTACATTCGCCTAAAGTTTTCTGATTCTGTTATCGTATATACCTATCAGGCTTCTTTATAATAAAAGACATGCATTTGGCTCAGCGCGTCAATTTTCGAACAGTCTGCTAAACGTGAGCCATAATAAGGAATTCAGTGCTCTAGTGCAAGTCATAAGAATTCTTATGCACTATCTATATTTCACACACTTTGACCGTGTAGAAGGAACACTCAGTATAAGAATACTATTAATATCTATAAATCTTTGTAAAAAAAATCTATATATCTCATCACATCACATGTCTAAAAGGATACAACTTAACATTTTGTTTTATTCTTGTAAAAAAATGGAAATAATTATTTAATCTATACAAATAAATATCAGAATTAGTTTATACAAAAGTATAAGGGTATTAACTAGAATTGTTTTAGAAAAAAAAAATACGCCAAATTATAATTTCTAAAGGACAGTCACTAAATTTGGAGTTGGCATGATAAGGAAATTTATATATAGACTATGAATTATTGACTAACGTCGTCTTCTTCACATCACTATTAAAATGCCTATATACACTAGTATCACTTTTATAAATATAATATAAATAAAAAAATCAAAATCGCCATGACTCCAGTGCACTCATATCAATTACTCATTAACCATTACATCTACACTCGTTACTCTCAATTAATTGAGAGTATACTATGTGTTTCAATGATCCTATAGTGGAGTATACATTCTCAACTATATTAATTACACATAATTTTATTATTGAATTCATAATAATGAATATAATGCTACAAAGTTGAATTATAAATTTTAACACTCTCTCAAAGCTAGTTCAGCATATTTAGAGCAACACTTAGATCATGTATCTCTTAATGGCTCTGATCAGTCGTTTCTCCACCATATATTGACGAGAAGAGAAAAATGAGTTTATATCACATCCATCCTGCTTTGAATGTGTAAAATAGTTGATTTACCTTGTATATTAGAAGATCCACGTCTCTTCACTCACATAGATCCACGTTATTATTCTTCTTTAATCTTATGTTATTGAGTGAAGGATGCAGTCAGCACACACGCTAGTGAAATCTTGGCATTTTCACAGTTCATGTAAACAGATACTAGCTTAAAAGATAATCCTCCATGTTGGCATTCTCTCTTGCACTACTCTATTCTCTACTCTTCTGTGTATTGTAATCAGAGACCACTTCCTGGAAGATTATCCTATCTTTAGATACACTTAAACTAAGTTTATAATTATGATAAGATATATGTGTATTTCTCTTCATATACTCTGACCATACTACATTATTTCAACTTTAAACCTTTTCAGTCTTGGAATTCTACCTCTCGGATATACTATGATCTTTTTTGTTATTCATTACTTTAACTTTAGCACAGGAGTTAGTTTCTATAGTATCTCATATGTCAAAGTATTTATATATGTCAGAACTTTAATTCTTGTTACATTTAGCTTGTTCATATCATCATTAACTATTGAGTTATTATAATATACCATTTACCTATTTTATCAATGCTTTGACTTCTATGATTACAATTATAAAAGATGTGTCATATTATATGTACGTTTTATTTGAATACTTATCTTCGCATGAATAACATCTACTACTTTGAACACACATTTTGCATCACCGTATAAGCGTGTTAAATAGCTAATTTATTAAGGTCGTAGTATGCAAATAATTAGCCTCTACACCGTTAGCAACTTCAGCTCATTTATGTTTTCACTACACATATAGAGAAAATTTTCACTTTCTCAGTATACCACACTGTATTAATCATTCGGCAAGCGTCTATACAATCAATAGTATTTCCGTCTATTATTTAGACACTTACAATTATTGAAATAAAAAAATAAAAAAATAAATGTACATATTAAACTTATCTACACATCAAATAGAGATCGAGTCAAGTTCACTTGTATGGAGGCTTATCTCCCTTCACACTAATTGTTGACTCCTTTATATTGCTTAATATTCAAATGATGTTTCTGATCACTTTCTAATTTACTGTAAATTTTCTATAAGTATGACTAAAATAATTTTAACAACTGTTATGGTTGGGATAAGTAGGTGATAGGAGTTAGGATTTAAATACACTATATTATCAGTACTCATGTTAATTAAATCTCTATAGAATAGTATACTACAACATAGTAAGAGCAATCTCCACTCAACTTTCTCCTCTACAAGATTTCTTTCTTATCAATCTCTTTTTATTGTAATTTAACTGAGTTTGGTAATGTGTTCATTCTGAGAGCTCCTCTCGTATAATATCGGCTCTTGTCTTGTAATTTGTATGCAGGTAGTAAAAAATAATTTTATATTTCATATTACTTGCTAATGTGTCACACTCTCTTTTCTTTATATCTTTCTCTTGTTGTTTTCTAGCAAGTGAATCTTCGGATGTCTAACCACTTTCTTTAACAAATATAGGGAGAGGCAACGCTCATTCAAGACCCTATTTTCGGTTGACACTACATTATTTTGTCCAGATTCATATTTTGTAAAAAAGTTTTTCTAACTACTATTTTTTTTTCTTTTTCCTTTATTGTTTTGTGTAAGATTTGCTATTATTAAATTTACTGTTTATATTTCATTTTCTTGATATTCACACACATATCTCAGGAGCTATATTCTTGTTCTAATAAGATTCTTATTCTTAAAGATACATACTCTTCATCCCTCCATTACACTTACAACATATATATACCTTGACACATATTAAGCTATATCCTTCATGTTTATTGTCAATGTTATTACAATTATTTTTATTAATCACTTTATTCTTTCACCTCCAAATACTATCACATCAGTGGTATTTAGAAGAGAATACTTAACTCCATCTCTGTTAAGTAATTAGAAGAATTCTTCTTATTATTAACAAAAAAAAAAGTCAAACTCTTTCGCTGTGTTCCGATCAACAATTCTACAATATCTTGTGTTTAAATATTTTAGTGTAAATATATTAAATACTATACATTGTCATTTACCAAGAATAAATGATATTGATCGACTATGTAACAAATCCCATTCTTACTAAATAATATTCAAACTCACATTCTCGAAAATTGATTCTCAAGACTATCACTCTTGCTCAGAGAATATAATTACTGCATATTACATACTCTATCCTACACTAAATTGCTTTCTTATTCTATAATCTATTTTACTTATTACTAGGTCTACAGTTAGTTTCATAATTTTGGACTCTAACCACATATATCTCTATGGTTGGTAAAAATATTTTTGTAATTGTTAGTTACAATGTGTATCAGTCAATATTGTTCTATTATATCATTATGCTTATTAACTAGTAAATTATTAACGTAAGTTTTGGATAATGTATTATTTTAACTCCTCCATATATATAAGATAGATTGCATAGTTCTACTGAACTGTATTGTTCTTCCAATTATCAATAGCCATTTTTGCGCTATTTCTCTAATAATCAACTTCAAAACCTTCGTTTCTTTCTCATAACATTGTTGGCAGTTTTGAGTTTTCCCTCTACGGATCTTTTCCCGTATTTATCGTCAATTTCAACCTCTCAAATAACTACTATCAAATTAATATATAAATATATATTTTTCTGGATCAAATCAATGCATACAAATTCGTCAACCTTAAACATTAAAGGTACTTAAAACTTTTCATTTAAGATAATAGGTAGATATATCGTCGTTATCCAAAATTTCATCCAAACATTATACCACCACACCATTTCATTTGGATCAGATATAAACTTAATTTGGCTGAAATTATTCGCGATTTTCCTGGTTTCCCCACTATTACTCTCCTATATTCATTTGGCTGTAATATCATCTTGAGAAATCGTTAATCTACCTTGCTCTATCTTCCTATATAATTGTTTAACTCCAAGATTAAAAGTTTTTCCTCTAAAACTGCGCGAATCCAACTCTCTTCACTATCATATAGAATTAGCTCACATCAATCTTAATCATCACATCTGACGTCTTTTCAAAAAACTCGTTTTTTATTACGGCTAACATAAAATTTCTAAGTTCGAACAATGTAATTTGATGTCACTCCAACGAAATTTCTATAGATCATATCTCTTATAGATATTTCATAAAATGTTAAATATCCATTTAGAGGCATGTACTACTGTTGAGAGGACTTGTTCACTTTTATTCCAAGTCCCATAACAATACCTTACGTCAAGAAATCCTCCATACTGATATATAATCGTGTATTTTTCCTTTTCTCGTAATTATATTGCTTGAAAGTACAATTAATTGTATTACTATAGATGTAATGGTCTAACGAATTATACTAGCTATTAGTCAATTCCTTTGACCATTTCCGTACAGTAATGTCTCTGCTGATATATTATTATTGTTTTTTGTCCAGATGATGTCTATAATGAATTTACAATATTCAGTATTCTGCGACCTTTAGTTATACAAAATATCAATCACATTATACTATCTCTTCAAACATTACATAGTTGTTCTTCTAACTTATATAAACAGTAGTGAGAGAGGAGCTGTATCTATTAGTCAGCCTTCTTGGTGGTCTATCAAAATTTCACTCTTTGGACTCGATAATTCAAGATGCACAATCACGGTGTATTTAAATCTCGATATCGTGTTATAGTCAAAAACCAGCAAACCCAAGTTTTCCTTCTGGAATTTAAACCTTTCGTTGTCATTCAGTTTTCTCCATAAAGAAGAAAGAAACGTAATACTATAACCCAATGCCAAACTGTAACTTGATTCCAGCTATATAACTATCTATTTACTTTCTGCCTGGGTATTACTTTACTCATTTGAGCAGAAAATGTAAAAATAATTAATTTTTTTTTTAAATTCAATAAACCATTCAAACTACATTACTCCATACTTCAAAGACTCATAGCATCAGGGCTACTGGGATACACACATACCGTACTTGCAGTCTACTGTTAATGTTTATTGATAGATCTTCCATATCAAGTACAAAACTTTTTTTAGCTTTATTTCCATGGGTTGCTACTATTACATTGTGATTGTAGGTTGGTGCTTATATAGTATTATGACATGATCATTTATATTTTTCTCTAGATTTTATTAAGGAACGGCCTGAGACAAGACTAATTTTACTTTTAATTTAGGTAATGTAATAGAGGTAGTAGGAATCATTGTAAAATGATGGCAATATAAAATATATAAATATATATATATAATAAATTTTTAAATATAATATTATATATATATATATATATATATATATAATATATAATATATATATATTATATATATAATATATATATATATATAATATATATATATAATATTAGGGATGGAGTGAAGTAAAATTGTTTTAAAAAAACAATAACTGAGTACCATATGACACTGCAAGAAATTACCCAGAAACAAATACAAATATTTTTTTTTTTTTTTTTACTGAATTCATGAATGTTGAAACAAGATTGAAAGTATTTAATGATCATAAAATTTAGATTTCCTGCTATTTGTAATACCTAGTTATTTTGAGGTCACAATGCTAAACAAAACTATTGATAGTTGATATAAGGTTGGTGCCACCAAGACTTTACAGCCAATAAGCCCTAGTGCACAATCTACTTTCTTCATTATTTCTGCAACTTTCCAATTTCCACTTTATTGACCACCATCTCTCTTCGCTTTTAGACCTCGCCTCTTAT
Source organism: Armadillidium nasatum (assembly GCA_009176605.1). Classification (NCBI taxonomy): domain Eukaryota; kingdom Metazoa; phylum Arthropoda; class Malacostraca; order Isopoda; family Armadillidiidae; genus Armadillidium; species Armadillidium nasatum. Next base: position 3,877 of record SEYY01001656.1, on the reverse strand, counting down.
TCTTGACCAAAACTCAGGTATTTGAGCATTCTGATAGCAAACAATTTTTTTTTTTTTTTTTTTGTCTGTATCTTCACTTTTCAGTCAGAGAAAATGTTGTGCATATATGCTCAACGATTTTGCTTGCTGTTGTCTTTAATTTATAGTCTTCATAATTTAACCCCCTTGTGGCTTAAACTCTTGCCATTCTATGAATAAATTCAATTGGTTTGCTATTTCATAATTCAATTATTTTAAAGTCTTTGATTACCTATACTCCAAAACAGAGAATATTCTCTCTTCTAATTTCTCAGAAATCATTTTAGGTGATTTCAATGTTCACCACAAACAATGGCTTTCTTTTAATTTTCATGATACAGCCTTCCAATTTTCCATCCAAAAGACCTTGAGCAGTTAGTGCAGCTCCCTACTCATAACCCTGATCGTCTTGGGAGATGAACCCAACATTCAAGAACTTTTTGAAACTTCTCATCGTCCTATGGGTTCTTCTGATCACATTCTTATCTCTGTATGCCCTTATTTCTTTTCCAGTCTCCCACAAGAAAGACATCTGCCTATCGCAAGGAAATGTTTGTGACATAGTTCACAAGCTGGTTGGAGTTGTAGTCATACTTCTTTGAATTCCCATGGAATGATTATCTCTTCCATAGGAGGAGTCCTTCGGAGTGTGCAGAGTGGATTATCCAGGTGATTCTCTGTGGCATGGAAATATACATTCTACTGTATAATCTTTCCCTTCAACTAAACCATAAAAATTTAGCTTTAACTCTGATTGTTCTCATGCGATTTGCTGCCTTTAGGAATTTCCATAGTCTTCAAACTTCAGAAACTCATGCAATTTATATATATTTCACCCTGTAATCAGGCAATTTATCTATTCTTAGTAACAAAAAAAGCTCATTTCTAAGTACAAAATGCAATAACTTTTCTGGTTGCTCATTCTCATGCTCTTTCTGGCATTTTGCAAAATACGTCAACTCAAGCTTTTTTTCTTCCCTTTTCCATGCTCTAGTATCTTCTTTCAGCTCAACAACCATTTTACCTTCTAAAGTTGAACTCTTCACTCAAACTTTTACCACTAATTCAACTTTAGATAACTTTGGAGCTATACCTCCTCTTTCAACCCCCCATCCCCACCCCAATTCATTTATGCCTAAAGTTGCAATTTCATCTAAGAATGTCATTTCTGCTCTCTCTGAGCTTAACACCAAGAGGGCATATGGTTCTGGTAATATCCCTCCTGTGGTTCTCAAAAACTGTGCTCAGTTTGCACCCTGATTGGTAAATACTTCACTTGCCTTTCTATTGTCCTTCCTTCTTGCTGGAAACTGCTCTCATTCAGCCTATGCTGAGTAGTGACCTTTCTCAACCCTCCAACTACCATTTCGTTTCTTCAACCACATTTCTTTCTAAAGATTTGAAAAATCTCTAATCTTCTAATCTTATTTCTGATTGGGTTTAGTTTTCATAAAAAACGTTTTATGGTGTACTTCATTCTCTTCTCTGACCTTTGGCCTCACTCTTCTCATTTCAGTAAATTTTTTGCTGTCATGCTAAACTTATCGAAAGCTTTCAATAGAGTGACACAAGCTTTGATTTTTAAACTTCCCTCTTCAAAATCTATCCTCTCTGATTTCCTTTTTGGTTGTTCTATAGCAGCTGTTGTAGATGCCACCATTCATCCTTTAATCTATAATATGGTTTTTCAGGATCTGTCCTTCTCCCTCTTTTTCTATTTTCATTAAAGACCTCAATAACTTAATCACCTATGCACTCCTATACTAAGACTCCTCCTTATTGTGCTTCAATTTGAAAGACACCCCTCCCCAATGTAATTGACACTAAATGACTTTAAGTAACTAACCTCTGATATTTCTCAATTTCAAATTGACCTAAGTAAAGTTTGAAAAAAAAAGATATAAAACTATCAATAAACTGTATTACGCACATCATTGCTATTTTATTGCTGTGTATAAAATTTGTCTATAATAAACTAATAAAATTAATTTATCTTTAGTCACTATGCTAAAAGACAGCTTTAGCAGTATGGGAGTACTTTACAAATGTTTCAGGATAAGCTCGAAATACCTAAATGAAACATCTGCAGTCTGGAAATTAGAAGAGGGACTCTGGGTACCCAAAGTAAAAAAATTTTCAACTAAATCTTTATGGGGGATCTAAAATATTTTTTTTTTCAAAAAATATTGAAAAAATGAGAAGAAATTTCGTAATTCTCTTATATTTTGTTTGATTTATCATCATTAAGTAAATTTGCCATTTAACACTGGTTTTCCCTGATTTTTGTGGGCCCTGGTCAGTTCGTAACTTAAAGGCGATTCACATTACTCAAAATAATTAGAATGTTGCTTATATAGTAACTTCAATGCCACAACACAAGTTAGTGTGGAACCCATTTTCATCATCGAATAATTCAGTGAAAAAAAGTATTAATGAACCATACTGTTTCTTAAAACATCATTTTCAAAAAATATTGAATTATTGTTTATTTCTTATGATGAAAAGCACATTTTGTTTATAAGTTTGGTTGTATTGATTAAAAAAAAAAAATGGGACTTGTATTGTGTGCAAAGTTGTGCCAGCTAAAACTATTAAAAGATGAGGTTTTGAGTCCCATGCCGCGAACTGCATTTGGGCTGATGTCCTTTGTCGTACCTAAATACAACTTAAGAATTAGGAAAACTTTAAACCAAAGGCAGAGCTGGAACCACTCAAATCAATGGACCGAGCTGGAGAAAGCCACTCTGGCAATGAGTTGGAGCTGAAGCAAATTTCATCAGTTCCCCAGAACTGGAGTGTTAAGCCAGAGACCTTCATTGGGAAAAATAACTGGCCACTTCAAACCCTAATCCTGGTGAAAGACATATCAAGAAAAGCCTGGTTCCTGTGAAAAATCCTCTTCATATCAAATTGGACTAATGAATGTTAAATCTCTACCAAAAGAAGGAAAATGTTTCAAATATCTATGTCCAGGTTCCAAAAACTCGTAGGCCAAGTTGAAAGAGGGAGCTTTGTTGGACCAGACATACATAACTATTGTTGATTCTTGTTTCAGAGTCCATGAATGAAATGAAAGAGAAGCGTGGGATTCATTTAAATGTAGTCATAAGTTTTTGGGAAATGACAAAGATCTTGATAACAAAAACATTGTACAAAACATGCTAACCACATTCAAAGCTGCAACATGAGCTTAAAAATCCATTATTTTACACTCACACAGACTACTTTCCTGAAAACTAAGGAGACTACAGTGAAGAGCAGGGGGAAATATTCTACCAGGATGTATGGAAATGGAGAGATGCTACCAGGAAAGATGGGATGTGAATATGATGTGATTACTGTTGGATACTTAAAATGGAAACTGTGAATACTGGAAGATGAAAGCGCACCAGGAGAAGTATGAAAGAGAAGAAACAAAGGCTCTACATGCCAACAAAGTAAAATATTTAACATTTTTAAACAACTGTGTTTTATGGATAACAAATTTAAATGTTTAATTTTATAATAAAATGCTTTAGCAGGGTTGACTCATAAAAATCCTTTTTTCTGTTGCAATAATCTATATGTGATAGGAAAAAAATGGGTCATTTTCAGATTCAGAACGCTAAAATATATAAAGTTAAAAAAAACTATGTAGTTTATGAAAATATTTTTTTGCAGACTCGTTATCATTTTTCCTATAGCTTACCTCCCTCGAATATTCTGGGATGTTGCCAGAGGTAATATACACCAAAGAGCAACAAGAATAATTTCTAGATTTAAAAGTAAGAGTTACATGGATAGACTAAGGAAAAATTGAGATATTCTCCATTGAAAGATTTCTTTGAAGAGATTATTTATATTTAGAAAATATTTTCAT
>SEYY01001655.1:7500-10010 GCA_009176605.1 Armadillidium nasatum | reverse complement strand
GGTAAGTGCAAGGCTTATTGCACTTAAGAGCGCGATCTCCAAATGTGCTATGATAATAGCACAAAGGAGAGTCCCTTCTGCGAGAAGGAGATGGAGCACGACCGTGAGGAGCACCTGGAACGAGCAGAAGGGGTAGAAGAGCGAGAGCGGTTAGAAGAAGTGATGGAAATAATCAGAGAGTTTATAGAAGCCTGCAGGGAATCCACTTTGGACTCCAAACAAGCCACGCGAGTGTGTAGGTCATGTGCCAGACCTGAAGAAGGAAGTGCAGAAGCAGTAGCGATAGTATAAGGTGTGAAAATAGGTGCCAGAGGTAAAGAGACAGCAGAAAGTGTAGAAGAAGTCGCAGCAGCAATAGGAATCTGGGAAGGATGGAAGGTGCGGAAGATCCCATCTGCGATGGAAGCAACCTCCTGAAGGGGTGTAGAAGGGGAAGTAACCGCCAGTATCCCCTGGGCATCTGCCGGCAACTTCTTGAGGAAGAGCTCTCTGATGAAAAGGGTCTCAGATTCGTACGGCGGTGACCTTAATTGGTTCAAACAATGAGTCATCAGCTGGTTTGGAGTGGGGCTCCAAGTGCTTCACAACTCAAGAGCTGGGGAATTCTTTCTTCCCTCGAAGTTGCGACCCTATTCAGCAGCTCTGTCTTTAATGCTGTGAAAGGATCAGGAGACACTCGGACGCTAGGGAGAACATCCTTGACCACACGAAGAACCTCTGGAGGCAGAAGGGGTACAAGAGCCCGAAACTTGGTGTCAGAGGTATAAGAAGAAGGAAAAATGGTCTCGAGTTGGAGAAGCCATAACTCTACATCACCAGGGATGTAACGAGGAAAGAAAGGTGCAGGCTGGGATGCAATAGGGGGGAAGTGGCGTCATGTAACATGTTATACGTAAAAATAAAAATAAAAATAATAAACAATTGTGAGTAAAATATTAAAAAAAAAATATATATATATATATAATATATATATATATATATATATATATATATATATATATATATATATATATATATATATATATATATATATATATATATATATATATATATATATATATATATATATATATATATATATATATATATATATATATATATATATATATATATATATATATATATATATATATATATATATATATATATATATATATATATATATATATATATATATATATATATATATATATATATATATATATATATATATATATATATATATATATATATATATATATATATATATATATATATATATATATATATATATATATATATATATATATATATATATATATATATATATATATATATATATATATATATATATATATCTCAAATAAAATAAATTAATAAAAATAAATATTAATTTGCAAATATGTAAAATATATATATGAGATAAAAAATTAAATAATTAAAAATAATGAAAAAATTAAATAAGTATTTATGAAAAATTCCCACTAGACAAGGTTCCAATGTTGAAGCCTCTGTGCTCCTGCTTCTTCCAATCCAGAATCACCACTCCTTGGGTGACCACTTTATGGTTGGTGGTTTATGGTTGAAGTTGCTTAGATGGTAGGCATAGGAAAAATAATGAAGGTTTGATGGTGTTCTTAATTTTTATACACAAAAATAATGATTCTGAATGGTTCAACAAAAACAAAAAGCATGAACAATGACAAAAACCCTATCTGAAACATGATAGGCAAAATAAATATGTGTCCACATGAATATCACAACACACATCCCTGACACTATCCCACAATAGCATCAAGGATCTGCATTGTGGTCATTCACATGAAACAAATGCAAATATTAAAATATATAAAAAATGGAGAGTAATATGACACATATATATATATATATATATATATATATATATATATATATATATATATATATATATATATATATATATATATATATATATATATATATATATATATATATATATATATATATATATATATATATATATATATATATATATATATATATATATATATATATATATATATATATATATATATATATATATATATATATATATATATATATAATAATAATAATAATAATAATAATAATAATAATAATAATAATAATAATAATAATAATAATAATAATAAAGATATAAAATAATACCTAGTGTCAGCCTGGTAATACCCAGAGAAGGAAGCAGACTTCACTGATGACTGGTATTTATCCTGCAGTGTATATATTCAAGCAGCACCTTCTGATGTGGTAAGGATACCCTGAAGAACACTGTGCAGGTAAGAAAGAAGGATATAAACAAAAGGAATGCAAACTAAAATCCTTTGCAATGGACAATACTAATAAAACAAGAAAATAACAAGATGTCAACTATGGCTATTTAGAACCTAATTCTCACCTGTGCTGGTAAACAAAATATTGCTTGAGGTGCAATATTAGTGGTAATTGTATGATACACTGTAATGTCTGATAAACACAAGTTGATGTTGCAAAAGACGAAGTTGATTACAGTAGTA
>SEYY01001655.1:0-5000 GCA_009176605.1 Armadillidium nasatum | reverse complement strand
CGGTGTCAAATCACATGATCTTGGCGGCCAATTGACATCGCCACCACGTGAGATAACACGGCCATTGAATTTGTCGCGCAAAATAGCCATTGTTTCGTTAGCTGTGTGGCAAGTGGCACCGTCCTGTTGAAACCACATATCGTCCACATCCATACCTTCCAATTCGTGCCATAAAAAGTTCGTTATCATCTCACGATAGCGAACACCATTCACAGTAACTGCCTGACCGGCCTCATTTTGGAAAAAATACGGCCCGATGATGCCGCCAGCCCATAAACCACACCAAACAGTCACTCTTTGTGGGTGCATTGGTTTTTCGACAATCCACTCTTGGATTAGCATTCGCCCAAATGCGGCAATTCTGCTTATTGACGAATCCACTGAGGTGAAAATGTGCCTCATCACTGAAGATGATTTTCCTCGAAAATTGATCATCCACTGTTGCCATTTCTTGCCACCATTCTGACCATTGACGACGTTTTGTATGGTCAAGAGGCTTTAGTTCTTGAGTCAATTGCACCTTGTAAGCGTTTAAATGCAAGTCTTTATGCATAATGTTCATCAACGACGAGCGTGAGAGGTGCAATTGTTGGGCACGACGACGAGTTGAAGTGGATGGCTCCTCAGCCACACTATCGCGAACAGCAGCAATATTTTCTGCAGTACGAGCTGTACGAGCATGCACTGGTCTTTTCAAATCTCCTACAGACCCGGTTTGCTCAAATTTTTTCACGATTTTTCCGATTGTACGCACATTTGGACGATTAAATTGACCAAAAAAATCACGAAGTGCACGATATGCATTTTGATTTGAACGCCCATTTTCATAATAAGCCTGAATAATCTTTAACACGTTGCTCCATTGTGTATCTTTCCATGGTTCAAATTGAGTAAGTCTGAAATTGAAAAAAGTCAAAAGAAATGCAGTAAAAAACTTGACGTTTAGGTGTGGTTCACATTCAACATCGGCCCATACAATTTAACCACCCTATATATATATATATATATATATATATATATATATATATATATATATATATATATATATATATATATATATATATATATATATATATATATATATATATATATATATATATATATATATATATATATATATATATATATATATATATATATATATATATATATATATATATATATTATATATATATATATATATATATATATATATATATAAATATATATACATAGCTACTTCCTAGTACCTACCAATGCATTTTGTTTCAATTAGTTTGCCGTGTGTCAAATCTATTTTCAAATTTCAAATTTGTGACATGTTGCTCTGCAGGTCTTTGTTCAGCAACCACCCTTCAAAAATCTTCGGAAACACGGCTTTGACTTTTTTTTTTTTTGGCTTCTACTGCCATCTGTTGGTAAACTAGGCCTCTAGCGGTGAATAGCCTAGCTTATAACTAACCTAGGCTAAAGTTGTATTTTTTGTTGATGGATTTTAAATATGAATACAAAATCCGATATGAATCCTCGCGGTATGTATATATATATATATATATATATATATATATATATATATATATATATATATATATATATATATATATATATATATATATATATATATATATATATATAATTTTTTTATTTATTTAACATTTCAGGATTGAAACTTTTGAAGCTTATAAGTGAATGAAATTCACAAAGAAAGATTATTTATATACTGTGACGAACCTTTTTAATGTTCATCCACAAATAAAAGTGGTTAAAACGTTTTAGAACTCACATATAGAGTACTAGGCTATCTTGAAATACCTCAAACTCCTTCCATTCAAACCAATTTAATTGAACATATGAACATAGGAAAATAGAGACAGTTAGAAGCCACAAGGGCCTATCGAGACTGCCCCAGTCCAAATAAATAATAATAATAACAAAACTAATAGATACACGAAAGACTAGGTCTATCCCATCCCTAGTTATCAGTTCATTCATGTTAAGGTAAAAGTAAAACTATACCCAATTATACATGCAATATTCAATGAACTATCACCCACTTCAAAAAACAGCCTGTTAGGCTTGGTCATAGGTTGATCTAAAAAAGTCATTTATACCCGCCAATTTGGCTTAGTCAAGTTATGCTATATAATACCTAAACCATCCATATATCTATCTAGCCCCCTTTTAAATTTGACAAGAGAATCACAGTCAACAATCTCTTGTGGCAAGTCATTCCAAAAATTAACAACTCTATTACTGAAAGAGTATTTTCGTAGATTGAGATGGCATGGCTTCTTTTTAATTTTCTTATGTCCTCTAGTTACTCTTCCACAATCCACTATAAAGTATTTTTCAATCTCTATTACTGTCAGATGCAAATATTTTGTAAACTTGTATCATTTCCCCTCTGAGAAATCTCCTTTCAACCGAGAACATTCCTAAATCCTTCAACCTCTCTTCATAGCTCTTATTTTCAAAGCCAGAAATCATCCTTGTTGCTCGATGTTGTACTCTCCAGCATATCTATGTCTTTTCTTAAATGAGGAGCCCAAACCTGTGCACAATACTCTAATGCTGGCCTAACATAGCTATTATATAGCTTGATTATAACCTCTTTGCTCTTGTAAATTACATTGCGATTAATTATACCTAACATCTTATTAGCTTATGGTTGGTGGTTGATGGTTGAAGGAGGAAAATAATGAAGGCTGGATGGTTTTCTTAATTTTATTACATAAAATATTGACTCTGGATGGTATAACAAGAACAAGAACAAGAAAAACGGTTGAAGTACTTTGAAAAGCCTAACAAAGCGATAGTCTCTCTACTTCGAACGATACTGTGTTGCCTCCGAAAAACCACAGTATAGAAGTCACAGTAGATGAAAAACGTGGAGAGCTCCGGCCACAGAACTCCCCCCCAAAGATGGCTACGGTTAGAGACGAAAACGAAGAGGAAGTCGGACCGTTCTGCCACTCTTTGTAGTGCGAAGAATAGGTGGATGAAGAGCGGTTCCACCAGTTGAAGAAGAGGAAGAAGAACCAGAAGAACGCTGTGAAGAAGGCGGTGCAGGCGGAGCTGGTGGCGAAGGAGGTGGTGGAGGTGAGTCGGTAGAAGAAGAAGGAGGAGTAGGAAGAGTAGGAGAGGAAGGGCGATCTGGCACAGGTGGTGTTGGAAGCGCGACAGGAATGAGAAGGAGACTCTTCAAAATCATCCGGAGGATCCGGGGAAGATTCAAAAAAGGCAGGTTTAAGCCTGTCGACAGACATATCTATGGCTTCTACTACCGGAGCTCTCCACGTTTTTCATCTACTGTGACTTCTATACTGTGGTTTTTCGGAGGCAACACGGTATCGTTCGAAGTAGAGAGACTATCGCTTTGTTAGGCTTTTCAAAGTACTTCAACCGTTTTTCTTGTTCTTGTTCTTGTTATAGGGTCCCACTGTGATCCAAATCGTCACTCCAGGGTCACCACTCTATGGTTGGTGGTTGATGGTTGAAGTAGGAAAATAATGAAGGCTGGATGGTTTTCTTAATTTTATTACATAAAATATTGACTCTGGATGGTATAACAAGAACAAGAACAAGAAAAACGGTTGAAGTACTTTGAAAAGCCTAACAAAGCGATAGTCTCTCTACTTCGAACGATACCGTGTTTCCTCCGAAAAACCACAGTATAGAAGTCACAATAGATGAAAAACGTGGAGAGCTCCGGCCACAAGCTCTATTCCTTGCTTCCAAACATTGATCACCCACCTTCAGATTACTGCTAATAATCACACCTAAATCCTTTTCTTGGTCCACAGTCTCAAGCCACTCCCCATTTATTTCATAATTAAATTCTTCATTTGAGTAACCTACATGAAGAACTTTACATTTTTTATTATTAAAGTTCATTTGCCACCTCTCTGCCCAACCAAGAAGTCTATCTAGATCACCTTGAAGCTTTATGCATCCATTATTATTCCTTACTGAGGTAGCCACTTTGGTATCATCTACAAACTTAGAAACCTTACATTTAAGACCTTTATCTAAATCCTTTATATACGGTATAAAAGGAACAAAAGTGGTCTCAGCACAGAACCATGTGGGACCCCACTCTTCACCGTTTCCCATAATGACTTATTACCATTAAGTAATACACTGCCTTCTGTTCTTTAACCACTCTTTAATCCAATTGTGTACCATTCCATCTATACCATACTGCAACAACTTTTGCATCAGCCTAACATGGGGTACCTTATCAAAAGCTTTGCTAAAGTCTAAATATATGACATCAACTGGATCACCCCTGTCTATACATTTAGTAATATATTCCATAAATTTTAGTAGCTTTGTCTGACATGATCCACCCTTTCTAAAACCATGCTGGGAGTTATATAGTATCTTGTTATCATCTAAATGCTTCTCTATATGACTTTTCAGGAGCTTTTCCAAAATTTTCACAACCAGAGATGTTAAACTAACTGGCCTATAGTTCCCTAAATCTTCCTTACTACCTTTTTTAAAAATGTGCACCACATATGCTGTTTTCCAGTCCTCAGGTACCTCTCCAATAGCAATAGATCACTTAAAAAATCAAATACAGTGCCTTTGCAATACTACTACTCCCCTCTTTTAAAATTCTACCATACATACCATCCAGACCTGCTGCCTTATTTGGGTCAATATATTCTAGTAAAGATGCGATTTCATTTAACTCAATTTGAAATGCTGTACACCTATTCATTATATGTACACCAAAGCTATTTGTCTCTAAACTGCTATCCAACCTTTCCTCAGTAAGGAACATAGGAACATAGGAAAAATAGAGACAGTTAGAAGCCACAAGGGCCTATCGAGACTGTCCCAGTCCAAACAAATATTAACTATCAATACTAATACATGCACAAAGACTAGGTCTGTCCTATCCCTAGTTATCAGTTTACTCATGCAAAGATAAAAAATAACACCAAGGCCAGTTTTACATGCAATATTCAATGAACCATCACCCACTACAAAAAAATAATCTGCCAATTAGGCTT
>SEYY01001654.1:55000-58675 GCA_009176605.1 Armadillidium nasatum | reverse complement strand
ATCGATTAAACCTTTTCAGTATTTTTGTGTTTAAATTGGAATAAAACAGATATGGATAAGTACTTAACGGGAAAAAGAATTGCAAACCGTGAAAGTTGTCGAAGTACAACTCCTGAAATTGAGTGTGATGCTGCTGGTACTTCCCATGAAAAAAGCAGCCAAGATGGCATGGAGCACCCATGTCCCCATCTTATCAAGTACTATGGATCTGTCAAGACCAAGAAGGAGTATACTGAGGGCAATAGAGTCTTGTGCAAGGGAAAGATTGAATGCTCCCAATGTACAGAAAAACCTTCAGCTTTGACTCTAAATCAACACATAGCTTTAAATCGCACTACTTGCTTGTAAGTAACCTTCACCGATACTTTTATATTTGAATTTTATTTCTTTTTAATTTTAAAATTCAACCATTAAATATTTCACATATTTTATTTACATGACTAGTGAATTTAGTTTTGTAACTTTATTTAGAAACATCGTTCTTTGCACAAGGAACTTTGTGCTGCATTTAAAGGAGGGTCAAAGCGGGGTCGCAGCTGCTCAACAGACAATGAGACATCCAGCAAAAAGCGTCAGACCACCATTCTCCATTCTATGTCTAATATATTCAAACAGAAAAGAGCTCTTGAGTTGCTTTACAAGTAAGTGTTTTATTTTAAGTACAAGTTAACTATAAGTGGTGTCACAACTAACAAGCTAAAAAAAATATCAAAATACAGTCCATACGAAAATTTTCGAAGTTGAAATACCAAGTTTCATTTGTCATTGATATCATTTCTCATCTGAAAATATTTTTTGCTTCTAGATTTTTGCTACGTGACATTGTGCCTATTCACATTGTGGAGTCTGAGTTCTTTGCCGAGTTCCTGTCCAACTTGAACTCTGATTTCCACCTCCCCTCCATAAGAAAAGTAATGAGGGATCTTGATGTCATATGTAAAATAGTGAAGGCAGACTTGACCAACATTCTCAGTGAAGTCCGTTATGTGGCCACAACTGCAGATAGCTGGACTGGACACAACAGGAGTTTTCTGGGAATGACGGTTCACTGGATTAATGCGAATACTTTGAAGAGAGAGAAGGCTGGCCTTGCCTGAAGAGAATATCTGTGTCTCAGACCAACACAGTCCTGGCCAATAATATTACGGATATCCATCAACAATTTGGCATTCAGCATAAGGTAAGTAAAAATCAATATGAAACAATAACGTAATACTGAAAAAAATGTATAACTATAAATTAATAAGGAAACTACTAAATTAAAAAAAATATCTTCAGGTTGTCTGCATTACAACAGATAACGGTGCAAATTTCTGTGCAGCCTTTCGGGTGGATGCTCATGAAGAAACGGGTGACGAAGAGGAAGAAGAGCAGGTACCGATTCCAGAGATAGTGGTTACGCCTGAAGAGATGGAGCAAAACCTCTCCAACTAGAAAATCTGCTTGAAAAACATGATACCCTTATCCTACCTAAACAATTTCCCACACATTTAACATCTTGGCTACTAGGGATGTTTCGAATGTTCCTCGCTCGTCCTCTGGTGCCAAGGATCCATTTAATAAGACACTTGCCAAAGCACAGGCATTGTGGAATGCTCAAAGCAGGAAAACTACAACTGCTGCGAGAATCAAGAAGGAGTTTTAAACAAAGTTTAAAACACCAAGTGTTACTCGCTGGAACTCCCTATACGATTCTATGAAAGACCTGCTTAAGAACCTTGATGGTAGCATGACACAAATCAACAACATTTGTATGAAACAAAAGCTTTGTCTTCCAGTATTTAATAAATTTGATAAAGAAGTAATTTCTGAGTACATCGAAATAATGACGCCTATTGCTGTTGGGATGGATATGTTGCAGAATGAGAAGAATGCGTGTGTGGGAGTTCTATTGCCTAACCTCTTCCTCCTCAAGGCCAATCTCGTGGAAATGCAACGAGAGGTGCAAAAATTTAACTATGCCAAAAAACTTAGTCAACTACTTGTTAAAGCAATCAAAGCCAAACAAAGGGAAAGAAAAGGACTTTGAACCGAGGTCCAGTAGTATCTTCAAATTCGGAGTGGTACGTAGGTTAAATGAGGGGAAGTACCCAGCTGTCAAGATGAGGATATTGGAGGAAATAAAGTATAATATTGAATCGAATTATATAAAATATTTTTTATTAACATTGAATTAAATAATTTATACATGCATATATTCACAATACACTGACATAATGCTCAAATGAAACTTAAAAAAGATTTGAGATCTTGATCCCCTTTCTAAATATTTCAGAAACTGAAGGCCCCATATATCCAGCAGTCACCTCTGGCGGACAAGTTGGGGCCAGCCTTGGATAGCTGGGTTGCAATAAATGTTTACCCCTGTCTCCGTGTGAATACCAGGAGATTTGGGTGTAACTTGTTTATTAAGTATAAAACCCAATACTCAGTGGACGTGGAGAGGTTGTTTAGTTAAGACTCTGACATTGAAAGATCAAAGAGGGCAGCCATAGCATCCAGCAATTTTAATTTTTTTTTTTTTTATGAAAGAGAATATGACCCTGTTCAGAATGCAAGAGGAGAGCTACGAGGACGAAGAGATCATAGATAATTGAATAAGTAAGATCTTTCTCATTTTTTGTTATACATTTACATCTTTCAAATAAAATTTTAAAAAAAATTCATCTGTACAAACTTGAGCTCTATTTTTTTATTTTATTTTTTTCGCTCCTAAATTTGCGCTTTCTTGAAAAAATTTAATTTACTTCCTAAATTTGCGCTTTAAAAAAAATTTTATTTGCGGACATTTGCGCTTTTGCATTTGCGGACTAAATTTTTGAAAAAATGTCCGCTTTTGCACTTGCGCACTAAGGTTTTTCCAATTTGCGCTTTTGCGTTTGCGCTTTAAAGTTTAAAATTTGCGCGCCCACCTCTGTATATATATATATATATATATATATATATATATATATATATATATATATATATATATATATATATATATATATATATATATATATATATATATATATATATATATATATATATATATATATATATATATATATATATATATATATATATATATATATATATATATATATATATATATATATATATATATATATATATATATATATATATATATATATATATACGCCAGTAGCGTAGAAGTAAAACTTTATATTTTTGTGCTATAAGGCCCAGGGTTCGATTCCCCTATAGCAAACTTTTAACACTGATGTTTAATGTATTTGATCTGCGAGAGAGTTAGCAGATTTTTTATTATTATTATATATATATATATATATATATATATATATATATATATATATATATATATATATATATATATATATATATATATATATATATATATATATATATATATATATATATATATATATATATATATATATATATATATATATATATATATATATATATATATATATATATATATATATATATATATATATATATATATATATATATATCCAAGGAAGAAAATGAATATCTAATAAAGACATGTCATTTATAGGCAGAAACTCATTAACGTCTCCAGTCACGGTAACGATCGCATAATAAAATGCCTTCTGAGCAACATTAAATAAGGAAGAAGGGAAAATATCTTGTCAAATTCCTCTCTAAAACCTTTAAATTTTTTTTTCCTGCATCGTCTTTACACTGCAA
>SEYY01001654.1:45000-50000 GCA_009176605.1 Armadillidium nasatum | reverse complement strand
CAAAAAGATGATGAGGTTAACCTCAAAAAGATGGTGAGGTTAACCTCAAAAAGATGATGAGGTTAACCTCAAAAAGATGGTGAGGTTAACCTCAAAAAGATAATGAGGTTAACCTCAAAAAGATGGTGAGGTTAACCTCAAAAAGATGATGAGGTTAACCTCAAAAAGATGGTGAGGTTAACCTCAAAAAGATGATGAGGTTAACCTCAAAAAGATGATGAGGTTAACCTCAAAAAGAGGATGAGGTTAACCTAAAAAAGATGGTGAGGTTAACCTCAAAAAGATGATGAGGTTAACCTCAAAAAGATGGTGAGGTTAACCTCAAAAAGATGATGAGGTTAACCTCAAAAAGATGGTGAGGTTAACCTCAAAAAGATGGTGAGGTTAACCTCAAAAAGATGATGAGGTTAACCTCAAAAAGATGATGAGTTTAACCTCAAGAAGTTAAACTTTAAAGCAGTTTAGGTGAGGAAGAGTGTTCCAAATTATTCCTTACTAGGGATGGAGTGAAGTATCGGTATCGGCAGCATCGGTATCATCGGTATCGGTATCGGTAAATTTTTTGGACAAGAGTAAAGTATCGGTATCGGTAGGTAGTAGTATCGGCAAGTATCGGCATATTTTTAGGTATCGGTATCGGTAAAAATTTTGGTATCGCTCCATCCCTATTCCTTACTATCAAAATTGTTATTTCTATTTTTTATGGTTACTGATTAGAGCCAATGGAGAGTTTTATAATATTCATACGTTAATGAAATAAAATAATTTTACCATATTTTACTGTCATATAATTATTTATTTTTTATTTATTTATTTATTTATTTATTTATTATTTATTATTTGTTTATCTATCTATTTATTATTTTATTTATTTATATATTTATTTATTTCATTTATTGATTAGTTTATTTTTTATTTATTTACATATTTTGTTTTTTATTTAATTTGCGAATAGATTATTTTTATTTATTTATTTATTTATTAAATTATTCCATTATTTATTTTTTTGTAAATATGAATAAGAATAATTTACAATAATTTTTAGTAATCTGTTCTCCAAAAAATTCATCTTTAATCCCATTTTTGTTCCCACAATTTCTCCTTCCCTCCATTTCCCCTTCCCTCTAACCTCCTTCCTCCCTCTTCTCCCCCCCCACTTTACGTTTCCAAATTTTTAAAGATTTTTTTCTTCAGAAGAATTTGTCACTCTCCTCCCGACATACAGTGATTAAAACATTTGAAACAAAAACGACTTATAGCTATTCTTTCGCCCCTCTGTCTATCACACACACATACACACAAATACACACACACACACACACACACTACTATATATATATATATATATATATATATATATATATATATATATATATATATATATTATATATATATATATATATATATATATATATATATATATATATATATATATATATATATATATATATATATATATACATATATATATATATATATATATATATATATATATATATATATATATATATATATATATATATATATATATATATATATATATATATATATATATATATATATATATATATATATATATATATATATATATATATATATATATATATATATATATATATATATATATATATATATATATATATATATATATATATATATATATATAGGCGCTTCCCGTAGCTTATGGCAGAGCGCTCGCTTAGCACGCGAGAGGACCGAGGTTCGAGGCTCGGTCAGGACGTGGGAATTTGGTCATCCCATTTACGCTAGCTCTGGCTCACTCAGCCGTTAATGAGTACACTAGAGAAATGCTTGTCACTGGTGGGTAATAATCAGGTATCCGCGATAGGTCTGGCCAACCAGCGGTGTAGCCGTTAGGCCCTTGCTACCCTGTGTCCTTCCTCGAAGGGTTCCAACTGACAGGACTTATCCTACCTGGGGGTTGGTGATTATTATTTATTATTATTATTATATATATATTACATTTTCCGTCTCTGGGATTATCCTATTACCTTATTTCTTTGCCTTGTTCTGTCCCTTCAAATCTTCATCAAGAACGACATCCCGCATTTGGAGAGGAGACGTTTCTGGCACTTCGGTGTTGCTAACCGATATGACATGCAATTGTAATTCTCTGATTTCCCATGGAATGACTATTCTTTTCGTGGTAGAAGTCCCTTGGAATGCGCAGAACGCATAGCTGAGGTGATTCTCTATGGCTTGGAGGCGTACATTCCTTATTCTTTCCCATCTAATAAACCTATCAAATTTTAGATTAACTCTGCTTGTTCTCGTGCCGAAAAGATAGAGTTGACATTTTTGTGCAAAATGCTAGAAAGAACGTGAAGAGGAACCAAGAAGGTTATTGCATTTTCTACGGAGAAAAGAGTTTTTAGTGTTACGAAGGATAGATTTTACACGATTCCAGGATGAAGGTAAAAGTTGCGCGAGTTTCTGGAGTTTGAAGACGATGGTACCCCCTGAAGGCAACATCCCTGTGGCTGATAGCGTGAGAACAAGCAGAGTTAAACGAAGGTTTGTTAGGTTTAGTAGAAGGGAAAGAAAATGGTATGTACGCCTCCATGCCAGAGAGAATCACCTCGGTAATGCGTTCTGCACACTCCAAGAGACCCCTACCACGAAAGCAATAATCATTCCAGTGAAAATCAAAGAAATACGAACGCAAGTTCGACCAGCTTTCGTTATCGAAATGCCACAAATGTTTCTTTTCAATAGAAGGAGGGTCTTTCCTGCGGAGGACTTGAAGAGATAGAAGAGGATACAGAAATAAGAAGGTGATCGGAGGAACCCAGAGGAGGAAAGAGTCTAATTGTATAAGGAGAAGGATTAGATGTTAGAAAAAGGTCTAGAATGTTGAGTTCATCTCCAAGACGATCAGGGATTCAAGTAGGGAGCTCCACCAACTGCTCAAGGTCGTTGTGGATAGCGAAATGGAATGCACTTTCACAAGCTGTATCATGAGAACTAGAAGAAAAAACAGTTGTGGTGATGAACATAGAAATCACCTAATAAGGTGATTTTAGAGAATGGAGAAGAAGAGAGAATGTGCTCTTTTTAGGAGTTTAAATAGTCAAAGAATTTAGGATAGTCAGTAGAATTAGGAGATAAATAAACAGAACAAATATATTTAGTCTTAGAATGGCAAGAAAACCTGAGCCATAAAGTGGAGAATTCGAAAGACTCTAAATTTGAGACACGAGCACAAACGACATCGTTGCGCACGTATGCACAACAACCGCCTTTGGCTGAAATTGTGAATAGAGATAGTGGGAGGAAACAAAATAGGGCTTTCTATCAGAATGCTCAAACATCTGAGTTTCGGTCAAGAGCAAGAGGTGAGATCTAGAAGAGAAGTTATATTCAACAAAGTGGAAATTAGAGTATATATATATATATATATATATATATATATATATATATATAATATATATATATATATATATATATATATATATATATATATATATATATATATATATATATATATTAGAGATGTATGTGACATACGCATCCGCATGTTCATGATTTTGAAATATCCGCATCCGCGGATGTGAAAAAATAGACACCTGCATTCATATCCGCAGATATTAAAAATCTGAAATCCGATGCATCACTATTAATATATATATATATATATATATTATTATATATTATATATATATATATATATATATATATATATATATATATATATATATTATATATATATATATATATATATATATATATATATATATATATATATATATATATATATATATATATATATATATATATATATATATATATATATATATATATATATATATATATAATATATATATATATATATATATATATATATATATATAATAATATTATTTTTTTATTTATATATCTTTTATTTTATTTTTATTATTAATAAATAATAAATTTATATATAAGGAATTAGCAAAATATATATTTTAAAATTGATACATTAAAAAATAAAATTTTGTTCCGAGGATTTTTTTTTTAAATTAAAAAGAAAAAGGAAATAATTTTAATTAAATGAATTTCTTCAACATTTAAATGTCATTTTTGGAAGGCTTTTAAGATAGGGGGAAAGACAGTCTATAAATCCTTTTGAAATCTTCGGTAAATGTCAAAACTTGGCTTTCATTATTATTATTATTATTATTATTATTATTATTATTATTATTTTTTTTTTTTTTTTTTTTTTTTTTTTTTTTTTTTTTTTTTCTTTAAAAAATTCACATCTTACGGGCATTGCCATATTCGAGGAGAGGAACTATTCTAGGTAGTATATACCTAGGATCCCCAAGTGGGATCGAACAGCGCCCTCAAGCACGTGAGCCAATCATTCTACCGTTTGAGCCACAGTAGATGCCATTCAAGCAAAACAGTTTATGTAATAGTAAGTGTATAAGGATTCAAAATTCTCTTAAATATGACTATTTAATATATATATATATATATATATATATATATATATATATATATATATATATATATATATATATATATATATATATATATATATATATTATATATATATATATATATATATATATATATATATATATATATATATATATATATATATATATATATATATATATATATATATATATATATATATATATATATATATATATATATATATATATATATATATATATATATATATATATATATATATATATATATATATATATATAATATATATATATATATATATATAATATATATATATATATATATATATATAATATATATATATATATATATATATATATATATATATATATATATATATATATATATATATATATATATATATATATATATATATTATATATATTTATATATATATATATATATATATATATATATATATATATATATATATATATATATATATATATATATATATATATATACTGCTAATGAGGATTCGAACCCTGACCTCTAAGATGGTAAGATGGTAAAACAAATGT
>SEYY01001654.1:32500-40000 GCA_009176605.1 Armadillidium nasatum | reverse complement strand
GTGTCCATTGCAATAGTGATGGTATAGAGATAGTGAAGCAGAAATAAGATGGGCAGAAATAGACTCGAGAGAATTAGTGAGTGCGAGAGAGTAGATAAGACGAAAAAACCTAGACTCCACTTTGTCAAGAAGTGTTGTATGAGTAGAACCATCCCAGATGTGATTGTTACTCCATACATATAGGAACAGCATCCCAATGAAGAGAAAGCAACTGGAGTGGCATAAAAAAATTGTGAAACAGCCTCAGAACACTCAACCTATTAGAAGTTTGCTTAGAAAGAGAAGTATTGCGATCCTTCCAAGAAAGGTCACGAGAGAAAGAAACACTGAGAATTTTAAAGACAGATGAAAGTTTGAGTTCTGTGTTTTCAAAGAAGTTGTCATAGCTGTGTGGAAGGTGGTGTCGAGTAGAGAGATGGAGGATCTGAGTTTTTGAGGCATTGAAAACGACCATGTTTTCTCTCCCCCAATTTGAAATACGAGAAAGATCAGAGGTTAGTTTTTCCAAGATCACCATTCTATCGTCAATTAACTGCCGTTGGAGAAGTGTCTTTTAAACTGAAATGAGTAAAAAATGTGGATTTCATCATGATAGAAGTGGATAGGTGATGAAATAATAGAAAAAAGGTCATTAATGAAAAATAGTGCCAGACTCTATCGAATGTTTTGATATGTCTAGCGCCACAGTAAAAGATTCATCGAAATGCTAAATAGGGAGGATCAAGAGTCCTAAAGAAGGGAATAATCTCAAGTGGAACGTTATTAGGAAAGCCATACTGGCGATAAAAGATAAGATTAGAAGAATTGAGGTGTTTAATAATCTTCCTGTTAAAGATAGATTCGAAAACTTTAGAAAGAACGGAGGTTAAAGAAATAGGACAGTAGTTAGAGAGCTGAGATTGGTCCCCTTTCTTCGGCAAGAAGGAAAGTTGAAGTAAAAATACATACACAAAATAGTTTACCAAGGCAGGGTGCAAGTTCGGAAGTACAAGTTTTGTGAACCATAGGAGGGATGCCATCAAGGCAGTTCGCCTTCTTAGTGTTAAACTCAGAGAGAGAGCAGAAATGACATCTTTAGAAGAAATTACAATTTTAAGGATAAATGAGTTGGAGGAGATTGAATGAGTAGGAACAGTTTCAAAATCGTCTAAGGTTGAATTAGAAGCAAATGTTTGAGCGATGAGTTCACTTTTAGAATAAAACAAAAAGGCAGTTGTACCATCAGAATACAGAAAAGGAAGGAAAAAGGAAGAAGCAAAGTTAGAGTTGACATTTTTTGTAAAATGCAAGAAAGGGTGCGAGGAAAAAGAACCAGAAAGATTATTGCATTTTAAACGGAGAAATAAGTTTTAGGAGATGCGGAGAATTGATTTTGCACGATTTCGGAATGAGATATAAGTTGCATTAGTTTCTGAAGTTTGAAGACGACAGTAATCCCTGAGGGCAGCATTCCTGCGGCGTATAGTTCAAGAACAAGCGCTCAGCACATTTCGAGAGACCCCTTCCAAGGAAACAGCAATCATTTCATGGGGAATCAGAAAAGTACAACCTCAAGTCAGACCAGTTAGTTGCACAGAAATGCCAGAAACGTCTTCTTGAAGAAGGTGGGGATTGTTCTTGCCCAAGACCTGAAGAGGACTGAACAAGATACAAGAAGGCGATAGGATAAACCAAAGGAGGAAGGAGTTTGATAGTGTAAGAAGATGCTTTCCTTGCTTACGTTCATAATGACATACATTGCAGAACCATTTCAAGCGCAAGACTAAGAAAGGAGACAGAGTTGGTAAGCAATGTTACGGACTTGTCTCCAAGCCAGCTTCACAATTGAATGGCTTTATGGCTTTTATTATATATTAAATTTTATTATTTATTTTACTTGTAAGTAATTTAATCCTAATATATTTGAAATGGCTAAATGGAGCACCACACACACACACACACACACACACACACACATACATATAATATATATACTATATATATATATATATATATATATATATATATATATATATATATATATATATATATATATATATATATATATATATATATATATATATATATATATATATATATATATATATATATATATATATATATATATATATATATATATATATATATATATATATATATATATATATATATATATATATATATATATATATATATATATATATATATATATATATATATATATATATATATATATATATATATATATATATATATATATATATATATATATATATATATATATATATATATATATATATGCCGTCTTAGTTGTGTATGAATGTGTGTTTGTAAGAGAGAATGCGAATGTAATTTCAAATTTACAATTCAATAATGTGTCGCCTCATCACCTCAATTTAGAAGCGTTTGGAAGACGAGAGTTCTTAAATAGATTTGATACAAGAGTAAAGAAGTCTCAATAAGACGAAGAAGCGCAATAAAATTTTTGCATTTTACAAATTACTTTTCAATGAAATTCACTGATGATGCACAATGCTCGCAAATAATTACATTTATCAAAAAAAAAAAAAAATATATATATATATATATATATATATATATATATATATATATATATATATATATATATTATATATATATATATATATATATATATATATATATATATATATATATATATAATATATATATAAGTTCACATCTCACGGGCATTGCCCTATTCTAGAAGAGGAACTTGTCTAGGGAGTATATACCTAGGATCCCCAAGTGGGATCGAACCGGCGCCTTCAAGCACGGGAGTCAATCACACTACCGTTTGAGCCACTTTTGAAAACAAAAAAATAACTAGGAAAGAAAGTCAAATTTGTATTTTAATGTCAGAAAGCTAAATACGTTTAGGGTATGTTTTTATATTCTAATTAGATCTTGCTTACTTCAAGTTTCCTTCAAAAGTAAGTCAGAATAGCGTAAAACAGTGTGGTAGTTAAATCTTTAAAACACACACACACACACACACACACACACACACACACACACACATAATCTTCAGCAAAACGACAATTGAATGTTTCTTTCATAAAGTATAATATACCATAAATAATATTCTTTCATATACATTTCTTTATAATTTCTGCAATGTTGATTTTGCAAAGGGCAAATTAAAGATATAAAATATTATAGCGTTTGTTTATTTAAAGCTTCAAGGATTAGCGAATTTTTGGTTAAATTCTGTAAATAGACACTAACGAATATGCTGTCTTAAAATTTCAGTTCTGTCAAAAACGTTCGGTTTCTGTTCTTGAAGGAATTTTCCCAAATTAACAACGTTTACATTTACATATTAAAATATTATTTCAAACAATGGATCAGTAGTGTTCTATTTTATGCATTTTTCTGTTTTCATAAATACATACACACATACGCATATATATATATATATATATATATATATATATATATATATATATATATATATATATATATATATATATATATATATATATATATATATATATATATATATATATATATATATATATATATATATATATATATATATATATATATATATATATATATATATATATATATATATATATATATATATATATATATATATATATATATATATATATAATATATATATATATATATATATATATATATATATATATATATATATATATAGTCGCATTAAACATGGGAAAGAAGAAAAGAGAAGAGCCAGAGAAGGGATTGAGATATGTAAGATTTTCGAGGAACTATTAGAAGAGGAAAGAAGATATGAAGAATTAACGCCAGATATTGTATATTAAGAAAATAACTAAAATTTGAATTTTTAAAATATTTTATTTTTATATCAAAATTAGAAATATAATTTAGATAAATAATGAAACAAAATTAATTTTAAACGGATAGAGGAGGAGCAACAAAATTTTAAATAACAGTTCTTTTCAACAAGTAAATATTTTAAAAGACATATATAAAGAGAGTGTGAAATATATTTATACATATATATAACATCTGGTTGTTAAAGGATGGGATTTCGTCGTAGTCAGGATAATTGAAGAATTATTCTTCGCATGGTTTTAAGGCTGGGAACCTTTTTAACCAATATTTTATCCCATGTACTTGCAGGAAATTTTTCTTTAGCCATACGCATATCTTATATGGTGTATTGAATAAAATATAAATATATATATATATATATATATATATATATATATATATATATATATATATATATATATATATATATATATATATATACTTTTCATTATTAATTTTCTGTAAGTCTCTCCATCATTTTTCCAACTAAACGATTCCACTCTTCATAAATTCATTCGATTTGAAGAGAACTACGTTTATTTGTAAGTAACTAATGCTAATAGATAAATGGATAGATAAATAGATAGATAGAGAGATAAATAGATTCCTTTAAAACTATTTATCTCTTCATGATTCTTTCTCGTACATCGAATTAATTAGAAGAAAACATGATTTTTTTTTCAGTGCAAGAACTCATTTTCTATATAAATATTATAGTTTTTTTCTTCACAATGACATCTCTGAAAACACAAAAATTTTATCTTTGAATTTCTTTATAAAAATATATATATATATATATATATATATATATATATATATATATATATATATATATATATATATATAATATATATATATATATATATATATATATATATATATATATATATATATATATATATATATATATATATATATATATCGTAATCTGTGATTACAAGATTAGAATCTTTGAATCTCGATAGAAGTTATATTTATAAGTCAATATATATAAACTAATCGGCACAATAATCGGCAGAAAATTGACGATGACGATGGAGAAAAATATGTTGAATTTGCCGATGATGACGATTGATTAGAATATGCTGAATTTGCCAATAACAATGACGACTAATCGTCCCATTCTTCTCATATATATATATATATATATATATATATATATATATATATATATATATATATATATATATATATATATATATATATATATATATATATATATATATATATATATATATATATATATATATATATATATATATATATATATATATATATATATATATATATATATATATATATATATATATATATATATATATATAATATATATATATATATATATATATATATATATATATATATATATATATATATATATATATATATATATATATATATATATATATATATATATATATATATATATATTATTATTTTAATAATATTAATTTTAATTATAGGTATAAATTTAAAATAAGATATATTATATATAATTAAATTTTATATATAATATATATATATATATATATATATATATATATATATATATATATATATATATATATATATATATATATATATATAATATATTATAATATATATATATATATATATAAATATATATATTATATATATATATATATATATATATATATATATATATATATATATATATATATATATATATATATATATATATATATATATATATATATATATATATTATATATATAATATATTATATATAATATATATTCCATATTAAATTATAATTGGCAAATATAAACAAAAGTTCGTTTATATTTTAATTATTATTAAAATAAAAATAAATAAAAATCGATATAATTCTTAATAAATAATATATATATATATCTAAATATATAAGAGCGCTCTAAAAGATCAAGTTTTTCGTCTCCTTAGTTTCAATGCTAGTCTCATAGGAAGGGTTTTTCTCTTTCAGTTGAACTAAAATCGTCTTCCACCTAACCCCTAGACACTTACTCCAAGTGCTCTAAAGAAGATAATGCTTCTCGGAGCTATGGTTTCTCATGCTGCAAGCAATGTTTTTTCCTTTACCACTCCTCAGACTTGCTAGGACTGTAATGTGCGAACCAGAATCAATTTACAGCAGACGCCACCTTCCATAAAGGAAGGTACACACTAGAAGCATAGCAAGCCGGTGGGATATAGAAAAAATAGGGCTTGAATCAGCTCCCGAAAAAGTATGGTAAACCATAGCTCCGAGAAACATGATCTTCTGGAGAGCTCTGGAAGAAAGTGTTTAGAGTTTAGATATGGAAGGCTATGTTACTCCCATCGAAAAGGGGAAAAAAAACCTATCTATGAGTTTAAATAATACTCAAAGGACGCACTAGCATTGAAACTGAGGAACCGAAATGGGAGAGAGACTTTTAAGAAGAGATGTAAGATGATGATGGTCCCACTGACAGAGGGAAAACTCTCTCTGGGAGAAGATAAAGATTAAAGATATTAAAAATTCAGAAGTCTTCATAAAATTTACCTGAAGCTAATATTAATTAATATCTTTCTTCCTAATTAAACAAAATAATTAAAATATAATTTGCTAATAAAAGGAATTTAGGATTCCAAGCTTCTCTCTCTCTCACACATATATATATATATAATATATATATATATATATATATATATATATATATATATATATATATATATATATATATATATATATATATATATATATATATTCAAGTCTGCTGAACTAGGATTCGAAACCACACCTCTAAGATGTTAAGTCAAAGCGCTACCAACTGAGCCACGACAGTTCAAAAATAAGGTCACAATGAGAAGGCTTATGAAATGCGACTAACACAGACTAACTCAAAGTGCAATCTGGTGGGATCCTTTGCGTTTGTCTGCGCGAGTCGTATTTCATGAGCAATCTCTTTGTGATCTTCTTTTGTACTGTCGTGGCTCAGTTGGTATCGCTTTGACATATCATTTACAGAAGTTTTACATAAAAATCTATCGCAAATATGCGGTATATATATATATATATATATATATATATATATATATATATATATATATATATATATATATATATATATATATATATATATATATATATATATATATATATATATGAATAATAACTTCATTTCAAACATGTAGTTACATAAAGAGAGTTAAACTGCAATATGCTAAAAATTCATCGTACTTATGTTAATATTTAAGCAAGAAAAATGAATATGATAAAACTGAATTATAAATAAAAGAAATGGATTCAAACCCTCATAAAGATCAGTTGGAAAGGCATTACTTATGCTAAAATGTATGTATTTATCTGGACTAAAAAAAATTTTTTAGAAATTTATTTCATTCTCAAAACATGTTCAGTATTCAATACATTCCAGATCTTCAAATAGATTGTAAGTAGAGACACCATACGGAGGAGGGATAAGTCGGTACACTATCAGAAGTAGTGGGACAAGTAGGGACAAGTAGGGACACCATCAGGATTAAAGACAAGACAGGGACACTATCCGGAGTAGGGACAACTGGCGAGGGACACCATGCGGAGTTATGACAAGTTAGGACACCATTCGTAGTAGGGACAAGTAGGGATACCATCCGGAGTAGGGACAAGTAGGGACACCATCAGGATTAGGGACAAGAAGGGACACCATCCGGAGTAGGGACAACTGGCGA
>SEYY01001654.1:27500-30000 GCA_009176605.1 Armadillidium nasatum | reverse complement strand
TTTTGTAATAATTATTATCAAAATCAGTAAATATTCTAATTAATACTACCGAACATTACTATAGTAAATACTCAGTATCAAATTCTTAAAGAAAAAGGAAGAGAATAAAATATATGTAAAACATTGTATTGTAAATTTAAAATTTAAAAAAAAAAAAAATTTTTAAATAAAAAATTAAAAGAAAAATAAAATAAAAAAAAATAATAAAAATAAAAAAAAAATACTTGAAGGATTTAAAAATAAAAAGCAAACAAGGTAGACAAATGGATGAGTATTTATTCAGTGAATATATTTTTATTTACTTATGTTTTTGACAAACGAATTTTTGCACGTTCGTTTATTTAACTTGGGAGGAAAAAAAATTTGTATCATATATAACGTTTATTTGTCTGTATTTGCATTGACCTCTCTCACCCTCACTCACTTTCACTCACTCTCTCTCACTCTCTCTCTCGTACTCTCTATTTTTCTCTCTTATTCTCACACACTCTCTAACACTCCCTCACTCTCTCTCTCACTCTCACACACTTTGTCACACTCACACACTCTTTCACACTCTCTCACACTCTCACTCTCTCTCACTCTCTTTCTCTCTCACATACTCTCTCACACTCTCTCACTCTCTTTCACTCTCTCACTCTCACACTCTCTCTCTTTCTCCTTTTTTCTCTCTCACTCTCTCTTTCTTTCACTCTCTTTTTCTCTTTCTCTCTCTCTCTCTCTCACTCTCACCCACTCTCACTCTCACTCTCCCTCTGAAAAATGATAGAATCTTGATCTTGCAATAAAGGTATAATAAGAAAAAAAAATAAAAGCAAAAAATGAAAAAACTCTTTTTCCAAATGGAAAAGTTTCCCTTTTAGAAATGCAATAAAAGAAAATGGATCATAATTAATCGAACAAAAAACACGGATAAAAAGGTGAAGGTGAGGACTTATAATAATAATAATAATAATAATAATAATAATAATAATAATAATAATAATAATAATAATAATAATAATAATAATAATAATAATAATAATAATAATAATAATAATAATAATAATAATAATAATAATAATAATAATAAATAATAATAATAATAATTTTTTAATAATGATTATGAAAACTAAAAAAAAAAAGTAAAAAATCAAAATGAATAATAATAATAATAATAATTAAAATGGAAATAATAATAAACATAACAATATTAATATAATTGTTATTAATAATAATATTATATTTTATTATTATCAGTTGAAATTTCCCTTCCAATTTTCAACAAATGTTTTTATTCTAATTGCTGATCGATCTCGTCTGCCACCTTCGGACATTCAGAGATTGAATTCTAGAAGGTGAATGATTTATTTTAAAATATTATTCCAAAAGATGACTAAGATTATAAGTAGATATTTGTTTTTGAGCTTCACACGAGGAGTGCAGAATTTAAAATGATAGGAGTAAACGTTGGCTTGTTCCCATCTATCAATCAGTCGCGTAACCAATAAATGTCGACGTAGAGTCAGACTCGGGTAAATAAATATGCATAAGATAGTGACTAACTGAAAGAAAGCGCTGATGCCCTTTCAGTTAGTCATCATCGTGTGCCAATTTACTTATCCAATTCTGATTGAACGTCGACATTTATTGGTTAAGCCATTGATTGATTGACACATGGAACATACCAGCGTTTACTCCTATCATTTTAAATTCGGAACTCTTCGTGTGAAGTTCAAAAACTGATATCTTCTTTTTTTAATAATTTTTCAAAATTTATAATTTTAATTAATCTTTTGGCTTCACATTTTAAAATAAATCATTCATCTTCTAGAATCCAATCTGTGATGATATCCGAAGTTGTCGGACGAAACCGGTCAGCAATTAGAAGAACAAAAAACTCTTTCGAAAATTCGAAGGAAAATTTCAACTGATAATAAAATAAAGCAGAAGAACTTCTAATATTATTATTAATAATAAAATAATAATAATAATCTTATTTTAAATTATACTAATATTTTTTATAATTATTTAACAAAAACTATGGTCAGGAAATGGCACATCTAATTTTGGAGTTAATTCTACAAGTACGTTTTTACTGTATACATTAAATTAAGTAAAAAATTATAAATAAATTTATAACATGGGTTTGTAAGCCAATTAGCCAAACCAATATTAAGTAGCTTCACATTGTATATACATATATATATATATATATATATATATATATATATATATATATAATATATATATATATATATATATATATATATATATATATATATATATATATATATATATATATATATATATATATATATATATATATATATATATATATATATATATATATATATATATATATATATATATATATATATATATATATATATATATATATATTATATATATTATTATATATTTTTAATTTATAATTAATAATTATCATTATTATTATTATTATTATTATTGTTTATTATTGTGAAAAGCTTCTACTGTTCCTATCATAATCGTAACTGTT
>SEYY01001654.1:15000-17500 GCA_009176605.1 Armadillidium nasatum | reverse complement strand
AGATATAGAAGAACAAGTCATATTGTAATGATCTATAGGCCATTGCAGTCTGATGATTATTTGATCCAACAAATAAATAAGTTGTTCCTTGATTCAACTGAAGTTGTTCCTTGATTCAATTGAAGTTGTTCCTTGATTCAACAACAGAAGTTGATCCTTGCTTCAACAACTGAAGTTGTTCCTTGATTCAATTGAAGTTGTTACTTGATTAAACAACAGAAGTTGTTCCTTGATTCAACTGAAGTTGTTACTTGATTCAACTGATGTAGTTACTTGGAGAACGAGTATCTCATAATGGAAATGATCTCCTCTGTCATGAACGTTTTTATCCCGTATTTTTACACTGTCAAAAGTCAGATAAGAAGCCCTGAGAACTTTTAAGCTAATCATTTGTATTCAAGTTTAAGTACATTTTTGTGTGCTTTAATTTTGTTTATTAAAACAAGGTCTTTATTATTTTTTCGTGAGGAAGATACATACGCAAGAGTCGCTTAACTGTACTCTTAGTGTGACGTTTCCTATGAAAATATCGAAGTTTTTGGTAGAGTCTCTCTCGAAGTCGATTTATCAATTTCAGTTTTGTGACTTTCACCTACTTGTTAAACATTTTTTCCATCATGTTGGCAATATATCCGTTGCTGAAAATGATCATATATCATTGTATAATTGTATTAAAAGTCTGTTCATTAAGTATCTGTTATATTCTCTCTCTCTCTCTCTCTCTCTCTCTCTCTCTCTCTCTCTCTCTCTCTCTCTCTCTCTCTCTCTCTCTCTCTCTCTCTCACCCTTTTCATATATATATATATATATATATATATATATATATATATATATATATATATATATATATATATATATATATATATATATATATATATGTACAGTCGTGAACAGAAGTTCGTTCCTATTAAGCTGGAAATAAATATTTATATAAAATAGGGATCATTTCAGATTCAGCCAATCACAGTTCAATTAAGCCCCTCTCAATGTTTTTATTTTCTTTTTATTCAAAATAGAGCTTTCATGACATGATTTCCATTTTATATAAATATTTATTTCCAGCCTAATAGGAACGAACTTCTGTTCACGATACATATTATATATATATATATATATATATAATAATAATAATAATAATAATAATAATAATAATAATAATATATATATATATATATATATATATATATATATATATATATATATATATATATATATATATATATATTATATATATATATATATATATATATATATATATATATATATATATATATATATATATATATATATATGATGGATCGGATGTCATTTTTCTAATTTGCGGATGCGGATATGTATATATATATATATATATATATATATATATATATATATATATATATATATATATATATATATATATATATATATATATATATATATATATATATATATATATATATATATATATATATATATATATATATATATATATATATATAATATATATATATATATATATATATATATATATATATATATATATATATATATATATATATATATATATATATATATATATATATATATATATATATATATATATATATATATATATATATATATATATATATATATATATATATATATATATATATATATATATATATATATATATATATATTAGTGATAGTGATGGATCGGATGTCATTTTTTCTAATTTGCGGATGCGGATGCGGATGCGGATGTCGAATTTTGGAGAAGTGTGGATGCGGATGCGAATGCGATGTTGAATTTTCGAAAGTGCGGATGAGGATGTTGAATTTTCGAATGTGCGGATGCGGATGCGGATGCGGATGCGGATGTTGAATTTTTCAAGTGCAGATGCGGATGCGGATGCGGATGTTAAATTTTCGAAAAGTGCGGATGCGGATGCGGATGTTAATTTTGATGAGCATACGAATACGAATGCCATCACTAATATATAAATATATATATATATATATATATATATATATATATATATATATATATATATATATATATATATATATATATATATATATATATATATATATATATATATATATATATATATATATATATATATATTATATATATATATATATATATATATATATATATATATATATATATATATATATATATATATATATATATATATATATATATATATATATATATATATATATATATTTCACTATCACCTTTCCCACTTTCGTGGGGTGGTGCCCTCCACAATTCCCTTACAAACATACCCATTCTTACCTTTCAACCCCTTTCACCACCGCCCTCCATCTCACTCTGTTCTCCGCAAGTCTTCTACCCTCTTCTAAACTCAAATTACTTCCATCAAAATCTCTCTCACTCCATCCTTCCATCTCCACTTTGGCCTTTCCTTCCCCCTACCCCCATCCACCTCGGATCTAAGTACCTTGCCCACCATTCTGTCCTCATTCATTCTACACATATGTCTAAACCATTTTAGCACACCTTCCTC
>SEYY01001653.1:20000-31449 GCA_009176605.1 Armadillidium nasatum | reverse complement strand
CAACTCAATCAACCAATTTGTTTGGCCAGCTAATTAATTAATAAAGATTTGATTGTATGCAAGCTGAATGAAAGCATAAAAGAAGGAATTTCTGTGCGAAAAATTGGTCTATCACAGATGTATAACGATCTGTTAGCAATAACATTCATTTTGTCATTTGTTTGTATGTATTTGTTGATACTTGTTCTTTGCGTAAAATTTAACGAAAGAATACGAAAAGTGTTTGTTTCCAAGAGAAGCACCATCGTGCTTGTTGAATGTAATATCTGTATAAAAGGAAGCACGAAGTACAGTGTACAATCTTTTCTTCTCTTACAAATTTCTCCAAACAATTACAATAAAATTGTCTGTACATACATTTGTGTGCTAACAAGCATTCAACAGCCGATAAAAAGCCGGTTTTGCTTGACTCACACACACACAGACACGGCTTCAGCCATATTTGTTATTGACTAAATATCAATACCGGATATACATTATCTCTTCTGAAGCTGAGAACTGTTTTCGAAACTCTGCTCAAAACATATAGTGACCAGTGACGTCACATCCGTCATAAGATACAAGAACTCAAATTGTTGATTCTCTTTACAACAGAAAACAACAATCTTAAACAGACCAACACAAAAACGCCTACAATTTCACCAACAAAAGCCTATACTGCAAACTTTCACAGATTCCGACATTTCGTCGCAATTTGTTACTCGACAAATTCATTCGTTTTGCTCGCGAATTGTATGAAACAGTGACACACTTTTGTTGAGAAATTAGCGGAGCAACGCTTATCAACGAGAATTTTAAATATTTCTGTGTGTGCACACACACACACTCTGACGTAAAATTTTAGTTTTAAGCAACATAAAATAAAAAATATAATATAATATATATATATATATATAATATATATATATATATATATATATATATATATATATATATATATATATATATATATATATATATATATATATATATAGGAATTAAGTTCCTATTGTGGTGACATCACTACTATAAAATAGCAGTACAGCGCGTGAGTTAGTCAATCAAATTAAAACAGCGAAAAATTAGGGAGAAAAGTAAAAATAGTAAGAGGAAGAAAGAGGGAGACCATAAGTTAGAATCACGGAGCAGATTCTAAGCCCTCCATCGACGCCGAACGTGTCACACAATATTACGCAACATACACAAACACAAACAGACAACATGAGTAATACAGGCAACAACACTGGTGATGATAGCAATGTTGGAGCAGGAACAAGTGCTTTCAACCTGCAGCGCCTGTTTTATTCAAAGAGCAAGATTCCCTTATTGGAGGGGCCCGGATCTGAAACCGGACCCAGCGTGCATTTATGGTTAAAACTGCTAGAGAGGAGTTTTGACGCTGAAGGGATAACTGGAGACCAAGAAAAAATCGCAATCGCAAGTTGCAATATATCGCCGAAGGAAACTTCCACTGCCAGAATCGTGTTGGAGAATTGTTTGGAATTGTGCAATGCACAGAGCTTTGCGGAGTTCAAGAAAGCCCTGCTGAACAATTTAGCACCTGCGAGCTCAACACGAGTTTTTGATCAGTTTGAGGAGTTGCTGAGGTTGCAATGGAATAAAAGCACCTCAATCTCCACACATATAAATCAATCTTTAGGGTACCTCAACAACTTCTTAGAGGAAGTAGAGGGTAGATATAAAGCCACATACTCGCCCGAAGGTCAGAAGATCTTCCTGATGGCGATACTATATAGTAAATTGCCAAACAGGGCCATGAAAATAGAAGTTGAACAAGGCCATGTCAGTGACCAAAACTGTCACAGAATTAGTAGCTGAATTGACTGAGAAATTCGGCATGCATAGGCCTGTGTTAGACAAAGTCAGTGCTGTAGATGCACGAGAGGAAAGGGAATGATGAATATGATAGGAGAACTAGGAGAGATAATATATGGGATCGACCTTATATGCAATCATATCCTAGCTACAATAAATATAATAATTATGAATATCGCCAACAGAGAACTAGGGGCTCAAGCTGGAATAGGGGCAATAGGACATCGAGAAATAGTAGTAGGGAAAGAGGCTACGTAAGGGGTAGAGATCTAAGTAAAGGGCCACCAAGACGACGTGACTCCGAGGAACGTGAGAGAAGATCCACGTCCCCTCAAAGGAGAGGTTATGTCAGATGGAATATTCCTGACAAAAAGAGAGGCCAGGGGTCCAGGCCTAACATAAAATATGGATACCAAAAGGAGAGAGAAGAAGCTGGAGAAGACGAAAAACGTCGCTCTAATAGCATCTCTCCAATCAGGTTTCCTGCAGCAGGAAAAGACAGGTCATACCCAAAAGAAAGAAGGGAAAGACCATACTCACAAAAACCTCCACTCAACAGAAAGCACAAGGTGAATGAGGTCACCGACAAACCCAGTCGAGAAGACATGTGGGAACAGAGAGAGTGGAGATGGCCAATAGAATATCCCTCAGACGAGGAGGAAAGTTCGGACCCAGGAAGACACATTATATTGTGATGAAGAGCCGGACGAAAGTGAAAATGAGGATAATGTCCACAAGATAGATGAGACATATAAAGGGGCCAGAAAAAGAGATTCTTTTTTAGGCCTGCCTCAAAAGAAACCCATCTCATGGGTATGATAAAAGTTAGAGGGTCCCCCAAACAAGACACTCGCACCTTCAAGGCAAAGTACCATGAAACACATGGCACTGATGAGTTCAGTGGCCAAGAAGGCAAATTAAGAGAAAGATATAGAGTGTCAGGTTATTATATTCCTTTGGAAATAATAGGGAATAGGGGGCTACACCCAGAATCCTGTTTTACAGATTTAGGGTCTTCCATAACCCTTTTAAAAAGAAATAGATATGAGGAGCTGAAACATGATTGCCAGTTCAAAGTACATAAGGCACATGTTAGCTTAAGATCCATAACTAATGGAAAAATATCAGTATATGGCAGAGTAGCCATAAATGTGAAAATATATAAATATGTCCATACTATTAATGCTTTAATAGTAGGTGACGATTGCAGTTTCCGAGGCAATGTTTTGTTGGGATGCGACAGCCTCTCGGAACTACCCTTAGTGCTTGATTTCGCACATAATAGATTATATTATAGCCGACAAAAGAATCGGATACCGACTATAAATCCATTTGCTCCTGAAATTGAGCTAAAATTGACTCACAAGCCATGCATCGAGGAAGATGTAGAAGAGGGCACCGGTTCCCTTAAAATTGGAACATTGTGAGGAGAGACCGAAACCTAAGGAGAAAGACATAGTCATGTCACCTCCAGGATTCGAACCAGTAAATCTTCCGAAATTCGGAGGCAACCCATATTGGGGATCATATGAAGACACATATGAGCTCATGAAAGATGAGGATGACCAATATGACCTAAGTCGCGATAGTTGGGAGGTGAAGGTAAACGAACTGATGTCACTGCCATTAACCCCTGCAGCGCAGTCAAAGGCCTCACTTTCAGAGGATGAAATTAAATGTAAAAATAATGCCAGACATGCAGAATGCCGGAGCCTAAGTCGCAAATGTAACCCAGAAAAGCCGCTAGGGATCACCTCTGAGCTTGAATGCAAGCAGCCTAAGACGCAAGTGCGCAGCCTAAGCCTTGTCAGCCATGTGCCCGTAAGCCTGAGTCTTAAAAAGGGAAAAGCGCAGCGAAAATCGAGTGAAATGCATAAGTCTGATGAATATGATGAGGTAGAATCCCTCATAGAAAAATTAAAGGACCTAAGTCTTGAGAATAAGCAGTCCGATATATATAATACCCATGCAAATGCCCGTAGCGTAAAGCTTCGAGGGCAGCAAAATAGCTTAAGTCCCAACGAAAAGAAGTGGCTAAGATCGGAAGAAAGGCATGGAAGCAGCCGGAAAATTGCTGAAGTTATGTAGTACTGAGCCGTTAAGGTGTAATGGTAAGAGAGATCTACCAGCACAAGTAAGTCTCAATGGATACCCGGGGCAGGAGTTGGCGCGTGATCAAATAAATGGAACCCGGGCCAAAGTGCGCGTGAAAATAAATTTTACCCGCGTTGGGAGACGCGTGAAGAATGAAAATCTCCAGGATGAGAATGAGCATAGCGCTCACTCAAATGTACAGCGTACACCGATCGAGGTGGTAAACTCGCAGAAGAAGTGTAAAAGCCATTCTAAAAGTAAGAATGAGCATAGAGTGCACTGCAAAAGCCATTCCGAAATTGAGAATGAGCACAGCAGTCAAAATATGGAAATGCGTAGCCCAAGTGGGATTGTAAAAGCGCAAGATGTGAAAAATATTTGTAAAAGCCATTCTAAAAGAGAGAATGAGCACAGCTTGCACTATGCTGGTCAATTGATGGAGGAGAATGAGCACAGCAGTCACCATGAAAAAGTGCGTAGCCCAAAGGGGGTAGTAACATCGCAAAGCGTGGAGACTATCTGCAATAGCCATAATCCGCATCAGAATGAGCACAGCATGCAAAGCAAAGAGTTGCGTAGCCCAAATGGGAGAGTAAAAGCGCAAGAGTTCTCACTGAGCTCTGAAAGTGAGAAAATCACCGAAAATGACGATAAAATACCCGACCATACAACTCCTACACCCGATCATGACACACAACTCATAGAAGAAAAAGAACCCAGCTTTATAGCTACCATAGAACAGACCAGGGAAATACCTTCAAGTAGTAGGAACTTGTTCGAGGTTACCTTGTGTAGCCAAGGAGGTAATCATTCCCCTCGCGAAGGTCAATTAATGGTAACTGAGGCTAATAGTGACTTGAGGGAGGATGGATGCATCTTCATCAGAAGTGCTCTATCTCCAGTAAAAGAAGGGAAAAATATTGGTAGAAGTACTGAATTTAGGACTCAATGCTATTAAAGTAGGAAAGGGAGAGAGAATTACCCGAGTCTTTGAGGTAGAAGAATTACCTCTAAATTCAGTGCAAAACTCACAGATGCATATGAATAACATGCAAAATATGCATCGAAAATGTGTAAGAAAGAAAGAAGAGAATATAGGTGAGCCTGAAGTCATCAACGCTACCAGAGAAACGTTAATGAAGAAAATACATGACGCAGGTAGAGAGAAGGCCAGGAAGATGGGGCCTCAAAATGATATCCCTACCAAGTCTCTAGGATTGACCCCTAAGCAGTTATATGAGACCTATCGAGCAATATTAACAAAGACAAGCAAGAAAGGCAGCGTTCTGAGAAACAGAGAGGAATTAGAAAGAATGATAAGCTTCTTGATGAAGAACAGAGATATCGTGGGATTGGCAGATGACCCAATCGGGAAATACCCTGGGTATGAGTTCAAGTTAGAATTGGAGCCAGACTGCCCCAAGGTGCTATATACACAACAGTACAAGCAACCACGAGTGTATCAAGAAGGAATAAAGGACTGGACTAAGAGTCAGTTGAAAGAAGGATTGATTGAACCTTCTGTTTCACCTTTCTCATCACCCCTATTGGTAGTACCCAAGAAGGAAGCGGGCAAATTAAGAATATGCGTGGATTATAGGCAGGTGAATAGACACAGTGTGTCAGACAGGTTCCCCATACCCGACATAGGGGAAACCATAAATAGCCTGGGAAAAGCTAAAATCTTTAGCACAATAGATATAAAGGATGGATTTCATCATGTGCAATTGGCTAGAGAATCAAGGCCAACTTTAGCTTTTCGATCCCCGCTGGGATCCTTTCAAGCCCACAGTACTCCCAATGGGACTGAAACAGGCACCAGCAGTGTTTAGTAGGGTAATGCAAACAGCATTGTCTGGGTGCATCGGAGTGGCTTGTTTAAGTTATGTCGATGACATAGTAATCTTTGCCAAAGACATGGAGTCTCATTATAAGAATTTAGAGGCAGTCTTTGATGCGTTAAGAAGGAGTAATCTTAAATTAAAACTAGAAAAATGTGCATTCTTCAAAAGAGAAGTCACATTTCTAGGATTCCTAATATCCGATAAGGGGATCACAGTGGATCCGGAAAAGATCAAAACTCTCAAGAAGATCAAAAGTCCGAGGGACGTGCCAGAGGTTAGGTCAGTCATGGGTTTCTTTAACTTTTTCCGAAATCTGATCCCAGATTTCAGCACCATAGCATCACCAATAAATAAGCTATTGAAAAAGAAAGAGAAATTCGATTGGAGTGAAGAGCAGGAGGAAGCTCTGATAAAGTTGAAAGAGTTATTAGCACAAGAACCATTGCTCCAGTACCCAGATTATGATAAGGAATTTATCATAGTGACTGATGCCTCAAAGCAAGGTTTGGGTGCGGTGCTTCTGCAAGAAGATGAAGCAGGTAACGAAAGACCTGTGAGCTTTGCAAGCAGAACATTGACCAAGAGCGAAAAGAACTATTCTATCACAGAGATGGAAGCGCTCGGGATAGTTTTTGCTTTGAAGAAGTTTAAAAATATGATATATCGATACCCAATAACAGTGAAATGCGACCACACTGCTGCAATAGCTATTTTTGCCAAGAAAGACTATCCATCTGCAAGGTTGGCAAGATGGTCACTTATTGTGAGTGATTTCTGCCCCAAATTTGAGTATATAAAAGGAAAGAAGAATCAGGTAGCTGATTTTCTATCCAGATATATTCCGGAAGAAGAAGGGGAAAATAGCGATGCGGAGAGTGAGGAGAGTGTCGATCATATTAAGCAGGAGCAAGAAACAGAATTGCCCATAGTGATGTCTCTGGATGCAAAGATAATAAGTAAGGCACAGAAAGCTTGCCCAAGATTGGGGAGTCTCTATAGTGAACTGGAAAGAGGTAAACACATTCCAGGTTATAAAATGTTCCAGGGTATGATTTTTATAAAGCAAGACACTAATTATAAAGTATATATTCCGGACACACTCGTCGAAACCGCCATCATGCTAGCACATGCAGTTTTCGGGGCAGGGCATACGGGTATAGAGCGCACTTTGAAGCGATTGAGGAGGAGGTTCTATTTTAGAACAATGAGGAAGTGTGTAGAAGAGTATTGCCAACAGTGCCATATTTGTCAATCTGTTAAAGGTAACAACCCAGCCAGAGCTAAACTGGGGCAATACCCTTTGGCAGATACCCCCTTTGAAAAGGTGGCAATGGATGTGTTAGGCCCGCTGCCCAAATCGACGAAAGGGCACCAATACATCCTCGTGTTTAAGTGCCAAACTACTAGGTATGTAGAGTTGGTAGCACTTAAGAGTAGAGATAGCTCCACAATGGTCAGAAATTTGATAGAAAGAATCATTGTAAATCACACATGTCCCGGGACATTGTTGTCCGATAATGCCGGGGAGTTTAAGGGTACAATGATGAAAGAGATATGTAAAAGATTTGGGATAAAGAAGGTCGAAATCGCCGTCCGTAGTCCATGGAGTAATAGTACAGTGGAAAGGGCCAATAAAGACATAGAGAACTATCTAAGATGCTATGTCAAGGACAATCAAAAGGATTGGGACCAGTTCTTACCTTTAGCGCAGGCTACCATCAATAATACATATAATGCCAGCATAAAGTCGGACCCACATTTCTTGCTCTATGGCTATACAAAACGCATGCCATCAGAACTACCTAACAGTACTTTGATCAGAAATACAAGGGCAGAGAACCCTAATTCTGATAATTTGACGGAAGTACTATATAATAGGATTAAAAGGATAAGAGAGCAAGGAAAAGACATATTAGAGAAGGAGGTAAAGAAGTATACTCTACAAATGGACAAGCATAGTAACACCAGAGAGGTAAGACCCGGAGATTTGGTGTATATGAAAACCGTGAAGCCTCCTAACTTGTCTCCCAAATTATATCGAAAATGGAGAGGCCCGCTCCGAGTAGAAGGCTTAGCAAGCCGATTCGGAAGTGGTAATGTATATATTTTGAGGGATCCGCAAGACAACAAACTCTATAATTGTCATGCAGACAACTTCAAAATAGTTAAAGTACAAAGCAAAGACAATAGAGAAAACCAGCACAAGAGATTGAGCAGTGCCAAGGTGATAGGAGGAGATAAAAGGAGAATAATGACCAAAGGGAGAAAAGTTATCGACGAAGAAAATGATGAGGAGGATAGCGACGACGATGAAGTAGTATACTGCCCATTGCCAAATGCGAGAGCGGCATTACGTTCACACCAAAAGCAAGATGCCAGGAGTGAATTGATAGATAAAGGTGAGGAGCCGGAAGATCATACGGACGAACGAATAATAGATACAGAACCTCTTGGAGAGACAGAAACTATGGAAAATGAAGCAGAAGAAACATGGCAATATACAGACCAACAGGCTAGTTTACCGCAATTGGAGGAGGAAACAACTACTCATGAGGAAGAATCACCCATATCTGTGAGAGTTAAGCAGAAAGACGCGGATAAAGATTACAAACCACCACCACAAGGGTATACCAGAATACTAAGATCTCCAATAAAAACCAGAAGCAGAGATGCGTCAGAACCATACACCGAAACCCCAAAACGTAAAAATGTTAGGTTTGATCCCACAATCCTTAAACGTAAATACTATAAAAGTTCCAAGGAATGACTGAGTAGAAGAATGACTCCAATTTTACGCAATTCCCAGCTCATTATAATCATTATATTCATTATATTCATTATATATTCATTATATTCATTATATATTCTCTAGTAGTAGTCATAGTAGTCATGTATATATATATGCGTGTGTTTTGTGCAAGAAAATTAAGTTAATATGATCACTAACGTTTAAGTATTAGATATTGCATAATAAAAACTTTTATACAGAGCAGTAAATCTTTGTTTTAAACGAGAATAAAATTTATGATTTTTGCAAATTTTTAAAATTTTAGTAGAAAAATTAATTTTATATTTTCCTCAATAACTTTTAAACCAATTATCAGTTTTTATTTTTTATTATAATGATGACTTCGGAAACACTTTCACCTACAATTTGATGTATATATCAAAATTTTCATTTATTATTATTATTATTATCAAAATATATATATATTATATATAATTCTCGTTATTTTCTTATTTTCTCTTTCGTTCTGAAATATGAAGAGAATTCAAGTTCAAATTTTCCTTTATCTACATCCGCTACAGAATGAATGAAATTCTTTAGTTTCAGTGCCAGACAGTTTGTCGCCTCTCTAATAATATAAACAAAGACACACAAACATACACACACACTAACTATAACCATATGATTTTGTTTCTATTTTTAACTCCTAGATAAGAAATTGAAAGTTTTTTTTTCACGAACAATGCGATGAAGGAGTGAATTTTTGGTTGTGCATATTCGTTTGTTTAACTGCAGGATTATGTTTGGGCTTATGTTGCTAATTATTAATACTATGATCATTATCAGTATTATCATCAAATTATTATTATTATTATTATTATTCAGAATGAATATTGATGATTTTTGAGTGTCTCCGTTGTTAGTGCAATGAAAACAAGTGGAATGTCTGTATTGAAATAATTATATAAATAAATATATATATATATATCAATTGATAACATAATTAGTTATATATATATATATATATATATATATATATATATATATATATATATATATATATATATATATATATATATATATATATATATATATATATATATATATATACAGTTGGTTGATTTAGCTTCGGAAATTTGATTCTATGTTGGAATAAGATCTATACATTTATTTATAGATGTATAAATCTACATTGGAATTTTTATGTATTTAATTTAGTATTGCATTGTATTTTCTGTATTTTTTAATACAATGGTTCTCCCATATATTGGAGATTGTTTGATTTTATCGTGATTATTTGTAACTTAGTTATTGTTTGTTCAATTTAATTTTAATTCCAGTATTATTTAATTATTATTATTATTATTCTTTAATCCACTTACGGATCGATTGTTTCACTCGATCTTTTGATTTTATTTATTTCCATATTTTTTGTTTTGATTTTATTTTGTTTCACTTACACTGTTTTTGTAATCAAAGTACCAATGTTATTTTGTTTTAATTTCCATTTTTTATTATTATTATTTATTATTAGAGTCTTTGTACCTGTATTTTTTTTTGATTTGATTTTAATCGATTGTGATATATTTAATCGATTATATTTAAATTTATATTTGAATTCATTGTATTCGTTTGCTTTGATCGATTGTTTCACTCGATCATATAAATATCAATTGTTAATCGATTGTTTACTCGATTAATAATTGGACTCTTTTATTAGATTATTATTTTTTACACATCTGTGTTATGATTTTGCATTGTTTTATTTCTGCAAGGCCCATGTAGACTGTATTTTATTAGGATATTTAGGGATTAGGATTTTAGTTATCTTAATTTACATTTCTTAAATTTTGTTCTTTAAATTTGTTTTCGTTATTTGGAAAAATGCCTTCCGCATTTTTATTACGACCGGGGGTTTCTATAAAGCCGGATTTTTGCAATATGCAATTTGCTTTATATTTAACATGAATCTTTTGTAAATCTTTTCAAGAAGGACATAATAATTATAATACTTCTTATTATAATTATTCTACTGTATTATTAATAATTATAATACTTCATATTATAATTATTCTATCAAATATTATTATCATTGTCATTACTCTTAGTAGTATTACTAAAGGTGGGGCAAGTTGTTATTGAAACTTAGTTATCTATAAAGGATATATCGCCCACCGCTTGTACTAATTGACGTCATATAGGGACTATATAAATACGCCCATATGGACGCCCCCCGAACATTACAAGCCTGGCTTAAGATTGAAATGGATCTCCATTCGCACTATGCGATGAGCTCCAAAATAGCCGGTTGCTTTACTGCTTCGCTGTTTAGCATTATGTAAATCATCCTCAATGATTTACAGGACCTTCAAAATGATTTACAAAATCTTCTAATACATTAAATTTTAACAAGTAAAAATTTATAACTAAAACAGAAAAACAAATTAGCACTATTCCCAAGTATATATATATATATATATATTTGTGAATATTATAATTAAAAACTGTACAATATATATATATTTATATATATATAAATATATATATATTCTTTTAATTATTTTCAGAAAATAGACGTAATATCTCGGCGTAGCTTTTA
Source organism: Armadillidium nasatum (assembly GCA_009176605.1). Lineage (NCBI taxonomy): Eukaryota > Metazoa > Arthropoda > Malacostraca > Isopoda > Armadillidiidae > Armadillidium > Armadillidium nasatum. The sequence goes on along the minus strand of SEYY01001653.1, from coordinate 20,369 downwards.
GTAGTTTTTAGCTTTTGATAGCTTTTTGTATTTTATCTTTTGGTAGTCTTTTTGATAGTTTTTAGTGGCAAAGCTTTTAATTGGTTTTGTATTTTATTTTAATAACTTTCAGTAATTTTTATAGTAAATAGTAACTTAGCCATTTAGATACCGTGGGCCGAGCTATTCATTTGACAAATAAATAAACTATAAAGGAAATCCATTTGTTATAAATTATTCCTAGAAGCCCCAACCTGGTGGTCTACGTTTAACGATATTAATCCCGACGAAGGTTGTATCTTATACTATTAAATTGTGGCGGTGCTTGTAGTGCTACTGGATCGACCATTAAAAAGGAAAGAACCTATACCGTTAGCAGAAAATACATTA
>SEYY01001653.1:0-15000 GCA_009176605.1 Armadillidium nasatum | reverse complement strand
ATTTGAAATTTATTAGGAATCTAAATGGGAATCTGGGAATTTAGTAATCTCAACCAAAAATTTAGTTATCTCAACAAATTAGTATGTTACATTGACCAAAATATAGTTTCATTGTTTGGTTGAAGTAACTAAGATTTGGTGGGGTCTACTAAATTTTTTGTCGAATTGTTGGTTAAAGTAACTAAACCTTCGTTGAAACTAATAAATTGTTTGTCTAATGTTTGGTTAAAGCAACTACACTTTTGTTGGATCCACTTATTTTTTTTTCGTTCTAATAAAAATTTTGTTCCTGGAACCAAAATATAGTTTCTACAGCACCCGCCGTTCGTTCTCATAACAATACTTTTGTACTTCAATTTAGTTAAGATAATCATATATTGTTAATGTGAACAAAAAAATTAGCGGTTGCGGTAACTAAAATTTGTTAATTACAACATATTGGCGATTAAAATTTCTTAAATCTAAAAAGTTAAATGTACAAATAACTTATATTTCCTTTACGGAATAATTAACTTTGCAATAATTTCTAGATTATTTTAAATTTTGTACTCATAAACCGATTGAATATTTAAAAACTTAAGTCTATTAGGATTATTTTTACAAAGGGAAATATTTTTAAATGAATTCAGTGCTTGAGACGTCAAAGTTTCCCTTTGTAAAAATAATCCTAATTAAACTATGTTGTCGTTTAAATATTAGTCAATTTATGAGTGCGATGTTAAATCTATAAACTATTGCAAAGTAATTTATACCGTAAAGAAGATTTAATATATTTGTACATTTAACTTTTCAGATTTAATAAAATATTAATCGGAAACATGTTGTTACTAACATATTTTCGCAACTGCTTGAAAACAAAGAAATTTTTTTTACACTGTTAACACACTATAAATTTGTTATATAAACTTTATAATTGGTTAAAAAAAAAAAAAAAGATAAACATGATAGTTGCAAAATTATTTATTTGAAATAATGAAAACGAAAAAATTTTATCTACAAAATTTTTTTTTAAAATGAATGAAAATAATTAAAAATTTCATTAAATATTAAAGACATGTTTACCAAGCATAACATTCATCTTGTAAGAATTAAAATCAGCACAGTTAGATAAGACATAATAGGCATAAATTTGTGTTTTGAGATATTTCAAATTCATGAACATGATAATGAGAATTAAATTCAAAAGTGTTCTACATTCTTTAACACAAAACATTAAATTTGAAAGATCATAAAATAAAATGTAAATAATTGGACAAAATATCGGCATATCTTTAAAAGTAGAAAGTAAAAAGTAATTTGATTTATACGTAATATCATTAAAAACAACACAATATGGGTTAAACCTTTGCCCATAACTTGTTATATTTTCATATAGGTGATATGGCAGTAATATTTTTTAAATCTATTTTTTCCGCATACAATGTTATCATCGAAATCTCTTTTTGAGATTAAACGGTAAGAAAATTTTAACTGATATTTAGTAGCAATTGTTTTTAGTATATTTCGTCTGCAATTGCTACTATTACTGATTAATTTTAACTACGTTTAGATTCAAATCTCATTCACCACAAATGAATAATTGGACCATATGCACAAACCTTCCTATGATAATGTATCATAAAATGTTTCGATTTTAAATTAGAATCAGTAAATAACTAAGTACAATTCATGATGTTCTGAAATAATAGTTGACAATAAAATATGTATTCCTTTTTGGAGAGAGTTTGAAAATAAAATATCTAAAATTTGTCTCAATATTAAATAGAATTATTATGTTTATTGAAAGTCTAATCGGATATTTCATCAATATTGTATGAAATAATATCTGAAATTAGTTCACAAACACCTAAAACCGTTTTATCCCACTCAGTTTCAATTTCAAAAATATTTTTGAATGAAATCCACATTTTCACTCAAATGGATATCTTGCATGAGCAACGCGAAAAACTTTAAAGCAATTTTCAACTGCCTTTAATGGTGAGTCAAATCCGTATAAAATGTCGTTCAATACTACGTAAGAATCTGAGCTATATTCAAAAGGTCTTTTCTCTGCAAAATTACAAATGGTTGCATGCTCAAAGAAATTTTGGAAAGTTTCTCTTGTTTTCTGGATATAGTGACAGACATCCTCGGGATTCTGAAAAAAAAGTTTAGGATAAAATCAAGAAATGGGAGATGATTAAAGGAACTGAAATCAATATCGCGTTTTGTTATATAAATAGGGTAAATAATCAACGGGTATGGTAAATATAAATAAGTGTTTACCCATTTCTTAAATACTCCACCAAAATATGTTATGTTAAATGCCAAAAATATCTAAAAAATGTACACTTTCAAAAAAATATTCCTACTATATAAAATTATATTATTTTAAATGCAATTACATTTTTCAATTAGTGGATGAAAGAAAGCCTGGTTAAGAAAACTGAAAGCAATATATATATATATATATATATATATATATATATATATATATATATATATATATATATATATATATATATATATATATATATATATATATATATATATATATATATATATATATATATATATATATATATATTAGATGTACCGATAGTATCGGTATCGGCCATTTTTTGGGTATCGGTATTGGTTAATATGGCCAATACTTGGCCGATACTCCGATACTTTCAATTCGACTACTAAGTGATGTCTTTACCTTAAAGGAGTATATTATGTCATGTTTGAATATTTTTGTCTTTTCTGCTGATTAATTGAGGTCTCTTCTTTCATTATTTTTATTCTTTATATTGTAGCTAGTTAAAGAATCTTCTTGTAAATTGTAATCATGTTAAAACATAAAAGAGAGTAGTTAAACTTTGTTAATACTTCCTGGAAAATGGAAATGGAATATTTTTTGAATAAACACAAACATAAAAAGTTATTAGTATTATATTTGCATTTATTATTCCTAAAAGATAAAATTTTAATTTATAAAATATACTTGGGCACAACCAAATATGAAATACATGACTAAGTATTGGTTGTACATAGAATGCAATCCTCAGTTGCCTAGCAGTACACAAATTTTCTATCTTATTACTGTGTATTTCTTATAATAATTAAAGTATCGGTATCGGCACCTAAAAAAATAGACTATCGGTATCGGCCTCTTTACTGGTATCGGTACATCTCTATATATATATATATATATATATATATATATATATATATATATATATATATATATATATATATATATATATATATATATATATATATATATATATATGGTTTGCCAAAATCTTTTGTTTTTGACATTTTAAAATACAAATTTTGCCACCTATATATATATATATATATATATATATATATATATATATATATATATATATATATATATATATATATATATATATATATATATATATATATATATATATATATATATATATATATATATATATATATATATATATATAGTTCTCAAACTGGAGAACGCTGTCCTTAGGCCTCTAGGGCACCGCGAAGCAGTTTCATGAGGATAATAGTTTATCAGTTGAAATATATATTTATTGTTGCCACATCTTCTTTTTCTTCTTGATATTTTTTTTTAAAAGATTTTATTATAAATATATATATATATATATATATATATATATATATATATAATATATATATATATATATATATATATATATATATATATATATATATATATATATATATATATATATTATATATATATATATATATATATATATATATATATATATATATATATATATATATATATATATATATATATATATATATATATATATATATATATATATATATATATATATATATAGTTCTCAAACTGGAGAACGCTGTCCTCTAGGGCACCGCGAAGCGGTTTCAGGAGGACCGTGATGGAGTCTATCAGTTGAAATGTTGGGATATTTGCGATTGTTGCCACATCTCTTCTTTTTCTTCTTGATATTTTCTTTTCCAAAAGATTTTATTTAAACTTTGGATGTTCTATTATCTTAATTAATATGCCAATTTAATATAGTTTTCAGTTAACTTAAAAATTTATAATTAAAATTTTAGGGACTACGAGCTACATAAAACATTGTAAAAAGACTGACATGCAAGAAATCCTAAAAAGTTTGAGAACCACAGATATATAGCATACTATAATATTATACAGGACTTTATAATAAAAAATGACAAAGAACTGATGTCATTCCTGACAGCCAATCCTGTGTAAAACATGGAGAGATAGAGTTAGATACGGAGAGACGATGACTGGAGGAACCCAGAGGATGAAAGAGTTTGATAAAATAAGGTGAAGTGTTAAAAGTTTTAAAAACTCTAATCTGTTGAGTTCATATCCAAGGTAGTTAGGTTGTTTTGAATAAAAAAAAAATTAGCAAGTTAGTTTACCAGCTGGATCTTGAGAATAGGAGGAAAGCCATTGGCTGTGATGAACATTGAAATCACAAAGTATGATGATCTCAGAAAAAGGAGATGAGATTTTGTGTTATATTTCAGAGTTTCCATATCGAAGAATTTAGGGTAGTCAGTAAACTTAGGAGATTAAAAACAGTACAAATGAATTTAGTTGTAGATTTTCAAGATAGGCAAAACCATAATATTCGAAGATTGAATCGGCAACATCGTGGCGTACATATGCACAACATCCGCCTTTTTTAAGAAAATTGAGGATAGAGATAGTAGGAGGGAATAGAATAGGAGTTGCTGTCAGAAAGTTCAGAACAAGAACTGGAGGTTTAGACGAAGAGAGGTGGTTTTCAACAAGTTGAAATTAGATTGAAGACCGCGCACGCTACATAAATCAATAAAAAAAGACCGGCAAGAGAACACATCAGCAGTTCCTCGGCGGCATGAACCTCATCACCGGTGGCCGACAAATCCCAAGTGGTGATGGGGAAGAATACGAAGTTTATGAGAGGTAATTTTTAGTTGGAACTGAGGAAACTGTTAACGGATGCCATTTTTTTTATGTAGATGAGAAGAAGAGAGATAAAGTACCTGGACAAGCCTGACGATATTGCTACTGTTACGATTTAGTTAATAGCAAAGTATAATAAAATCTAATAATAATTCAATAAAAATTACCTGAACATGTATCACAAAAGCCTCTTGCATATCACGTTTGTAAGGTTTCCAAAATGTGTTCTTTATTTAATGGAAGTGCAAATTTATTTTTGGTTTTAGCAGCAACGGTAGTAAATACAAAAGCACAGCATCTTCTCCTAAGAAAATAAACAGGGATGTTAAAACCTAAAGAAACCGTATTCATGAGTTGTTAATTTATCATAAAAGTTCGACCTCAAACTTTATTGGAAAGGATTCTAGTCTGTTGCTAAAATATATGAACCACCAATTTTGTCTCCGACTGAAACAATTAATAGGACTAATAACAAAATAATATCTAACACAAACACACACACTTCACAGCTCTTACTCAAAACTAAATTTTGTAATAAAAACATGTCCGCGTAGGCATAATTATATTTCAACATTAATATATTATAATGGAGGTTCATGCCTTTCATTAAACTATGTGATTTATAAAAACATTTTCCTAGTAAAACATGAATATCTTATAATTATCATTAATTACTATTTTCAAATAAGTAAATTTTCATAAAAATCTTAATTAAAATGAAAGCAAACATAAATTACTGCTACCTCCTGAATTTTCCGGATAAACACTTTTTAAAACATGTTTTATCTTTGATTCTCTCCATCATCAAATGTTTAATACTTTCTTTGTTCAAATTCCACTTGAGATAAAATTTAGCAGAAGTGCCGAACAGTCGTAAAATCAATGTTTATCTAATTTAAACAAAAAAAAAGAATAGTATAATTCTTCCACTTTAAGAAGACATGCCTATATATATATATATATATATATATATATATATATATATATATATATATATATATATATATATATATATATATATATATATATATATATATATATTCACCAGAACTGTATCCATTTGCATGCTCTAATATTGGCCAATCAAGTAAAGTACTGCTTATGGTACTCTCATCTAGTTCTGGTGAATAACTAGATATTCTGTTAGCAGAAGTTTCCTTCCATATTTGTTCAACTAGTTCCCCAAGGTTGTCTATTAAATTTCTGCCATTGCTGCTTTTCAAAATATTCTTCCTCTGACAAATAGTCACCTGAAAAGTTTGCCAAAATTATCTTATTATTTTAAGACAATTTTTCATTCAATAATCTAATATAGATTTTTATTTATTACTTAACTTTAAATTACAATTACTTAAATTAAAAAAAATTCTTAGGTTATTTAATATAACAAATAAAAAATACATATAGTACCTTCATTCAATATGATACTTGTTAACAGATTTTTTAGTTCTGCTTTTAAAATTTTGTTTTGAATATAATCCAAGTTTTCGAAACTTTTGTACTGATATTCCTGTACCTTTCAATGAACTTTCCTTTAGGTTCTTTTTCTGTTGTATGCCGTCCGTTTGAGGTGGAATGAAGTAAGTATGTGAATCCTCCGTCGGAAATAATTTAGGAATAAGATTAATGCATAAAATTGCAATTACCTTGTTTACAGATCTGTGATATATATATATATATATATATATATATATATATATATATATATATATATATATATATATATATATATATATATATATATATATATATATATATATCCCCCCCAAAAAAAAAAAAAGGCCAAAGCTATTTGACTTTGAAAAAGTGTTTTTTGCAAGACTCATGTGATTGAAAATATAGAATATGGAGGAAGAAACTTTATCTTGCTCAAAGGAATTCTATTCCAGAAACAAGTATAAATCACTAACAATATTACCTATAGTTTCAATGTAGAGGCTCACCGCATAGAACATAAAATTATTTAAAAACTGACGAAAATTTTCTTAATTATTAAAAGTGTAGCATGCAGATATTTGTAGAGTTCTAAAACATCTCAGAAATTAATATTTTAACTTTGAATATATATTCAAAGAATACCAACACTTTATCTTGTTAACAGGATTTAATTTAAAAGACTTACTCCATCATACAATACTCCTGTTCAATGCAATAGTCAACCAAAATTTGAACCATATCATCTCTGTGAGCTCTCTCAAGGTTTCCATGTAGTTCATAATTTCTTAACACGATTTTTCCTTTTGATGTTCTTATCAAAATTTCTTTAATATCTATATTCTGCAAAGTTCATTATTTACAACTTTTAATTAAAATCATCAATTGCATATATATATATATATATATATATATATATATATATATATATATATATATATATATATATATATATATATATATATATATATATATATATATATATATATATATATATATATATATATATATATATCACGTTAGCTTCAATCACCTTAAGTTTTGGCATTGCCGCCGATGGTGTCGATACTGCAGATGAATCCTCTGTATCTACCCTATCATCAAGCTTCCTTTTCCTTGAAATTGGCACTTGTCCTATATTTCCATTTACTTCAGAATCAGACACCTATATAATGTCAACAATGGAACAAACACATCATATAGTCACTAATTTAACCTCATCTATATTCTTCTTATTACTATTATTATTATTACTAAAATATGAAAATGTGAGAAAGAAATGTTGGACAAAATTATTCATTTAAATAAATAAATAGTGAGTGGTTTACAACAAATTTTATGCAAATTAATGAACAGACTAATTTAACAAAACTAAACAAAGTAAAAGTTGGTAGGATATATATATATATATATATATATATATATATATATATATATATATATATATATATATATATATATATATATATATATATATATATATATATATATATATATATATATATACCGACTGGGGCTGGAATTTTGCAGGGGTCGAGGCCGGGGCCAGGGCTCAGACTGGGGTTTCCTAAAATTTGTAAAGATATCAAAAACACTGAAATTTTAGGTTGAGAAAATGAGATATAAATTTAACTATAAGGAAGGAGTAGAATAGCCAACCTTCACTTAAATTAATAATTATATGCATTTTCTCAAAAAAAAAAATTCAGAAAATTACAGATTTTGTGTAATAAAAGTTTAAAAAAAGTACAATTTTTTTTTTTCAGATTCACAATAGTGATTCAACAGGTTTCCCTAGCTTAAGACCCAAGTTAAAATTTGAAGAATGCAAGATATAAAATTATCAATATAACCTGTATTTATTCAAATCACTGTTATTTTATTGCTATGTATCAAACTTGTATAATTTAGCTACATTATTTCAAAATTATTATTTTGTTTATACTGTCAGTCAATATGGCTAATTAAAAGATTAGCTTTATCAGTATGGGAGTACTTTACAACTTTTCAGGATAGCTAAATGTAACATCTGTAGCCAGGAAAGTAGAAGAGGACCTCTGGGTTCCTCAAGTAAAAATTTTTCAACCAAATTTTTATGGGGGCATCTAAAATCAAAACACAAAGATGAATATTCACTAGCAGAAATAGAGTGGTCGAAAGAAATGAAAAAAAATTATTGAAAAATAACTTGAAAAAAAAAACTTCATTTTCTTATATTTTGTTTGAAAAATTTATTTTATTATTATTTGACTGATTGAACTGAAATTTTCAAGTTATATGCATTTTTTCCTGAAGTTCTAAGCTGATTTTGAGTGTTTTCCAGAGTCTATAACAGTTTGAAAGTTATTTGGAATTTGGACCCAAAGTTGAAAAAAATTAAAAAAATGAATTGTGGGTCAAACCACTGGTCCACATGAGCTGAAAATTTAACTGAATAATCATAGCCCCAATTTCTTGCATTAGTGGGAACAGATTTTTGATTTGACATCTAAAAAAAAAAGTTATAAGCACATGAAAAAAAATATGAAAATATCGTACCCTTCCAGAGAAAAAAATATTTAAAAAAACGCCACCTACTAATTTTTTATTTTTTAGATATTGTTTAGAGGAGGGACAGAGCTACAACTTTTATTTAGTGCACTATTAAATGCTATTTGTTTGAAGCGAGATATAGCCTCTCAAACCTTGGCAATTTTTGAAATTTGGCCAAAAATGGACCTTTTTTGAGAAGCTATATCTATCTCAACAACCAACGAATTGCAATGAATAAAGTTTAGAGAGGAATTTGTAGCCCCATCCCTCCTCTATACACCCACGAAAAATAAATGTTATAGTTTTTTTTTCCGAAAAAGTTGATTTTAAAAAAAAAAATAAAAAATTTTAATAGTTGGTCAGTTTTGGGCTTGTAACATTTTTTATACAACTCTGGAAACAAAAGTCTGTTAAAAGTTATTGTAGCCCATAAAATTCTGAATATTTAGTCCAAATTTCAGTTAATCCAAAAAGTATTTTGGCCCCACCATTTATTTGAAAAAGGGGTAAAATTTAAAAAAAAAAAAAAAAAAAAAAAAAACTTTTTAACCGTTATAGACTCAGAAAAAGGGTATAAATTGACTTTTTTTCACCAGTAAAAGAGCTATGTACACTGAAAATTTCAGAAGAATTGGCTGAAAATAAAAAAAAAAATTGAAATTGGACTGTCCCCTTAAGTATAATTTGCCATTTTAACCCTGGCAGGCAAATTTTTAACCCCTGATTTTTAGCAGGGGCCAGAGCCCCTGTCGGTATATATATATATATATATATATATATATATATATATATATATATATATATATATATATATATATATATATATATATATATATATATATATATATATATATATATATATATACTTGTGCTTTATATTTCTTAATGCTGTTTAGTAGTTTCATACGAACACCAAGTGGTTTTGGAATTAACTCAGCTGCAACATCTGGTGTAATATTGATTAAAGTCTCCAAGTCAAATTTCTCTTCTATAAAATAAAATACTATAGTTTTCCTTACATATATATATATATATATATATATATATATATATATATATATATATATATATATATATATATATATATATATATATATATATATATATATATATATATATATATATATATATATAGTTTGTGTGTGCATGTGTATGTATGTATGCATGTCTATGCCAATTGTATTTCATAGTAAAATAATATCCCCACGAGATGTAAATATCAAAAAGTCTCCAGAGACTATTATTACAAATACTTATAGATTTTTCAAAATTTGTTGCTTTGAAAATTTTTTAATTTAATGTTTGTTTTGGAAAAGGCAAAAGTATTTGCATTTATACATTTGTAAGAAATAAAATATAAAAAACCATGCTAAAATAATATTTTTAAAAATTAAGTTTCTAAATTATTTAATTTGTAATTAAATTGTTTAAAAATAAATAAAATGTTATTACTTGAATCAACACGAATAAATAAATTTAATTTGAAAAATTGATCTTCAGATCATTGATTCAAAAATGTTTCACAAATTATTTTACTTTTTTATCAGAGAGAGAAAAGCATATCCCCGGCAACAATTGGTTTAGTTTTTGAAACGTTGCTTCATGATTGAGAAACTAATTAGTTTACATAAAAAATACAAAAGAGAATACACATGTGCACAACTGAAAACTCTTTAGCAGTCTGTGTATCAAAATGACATTTCCTTTCAACACAGTGGGACTTATTGTTGTTTCTAATTTTTATTCAAGGTTTCCAATTTCCTGAAAAATACATTAAATATAGAAATATATTTGTCAAACAGTGAATTTATTTTTCTATTTTAAATGGTGACATGCTGGATACAAGATATAAAAGATAAACCTATTTTGCCATTTAAAAATGCATATCAACTATGCTACAGTAAAAACATCTGATTAGTGATAACCAAATAAACCCAAGCTATCAATATAAAACTTTGCGAAGAACATTCTTTCCTTAAAATCTGAAATATAATAAAACCTCATCATAAAGAAGCAGAACTAGATTCAATTGTTTCACCCAGTGACTCTCAGTATTTTAAATAAAGAATGTTCTTTCCTTTTTTGGGGTTCATTAATGAAATATATGACTTTCTTTAGAAGAATGTCTAAAAAATGAAATGACATCTTGATAAGTTAAATTTCCTCTTATAATTGGCACTGAAGAAGATGAGAAGAAGCTAGATTTAGAACATGGTTCAAGAAGTGAACATGGGGAGTCTGAGGATAAGTTGTTTCAAAATAGCTAAACACTTTTACTTCACTATTCATTAACTTACCTCCATCATATTCATGTTCTAACATACATTTTGCATCTAACCAAACTGAAACTTCTTTTAATAATACCACAGCAAACAGAACATTTATTAATTATCTAGAAGAAATTTCAAACAGAATTCACAAAGATCATACTTGTGACCAGTTTTTATAGTGTACCTAATGCAAAGAGAATACTGTTAAACATCACATGTTTGATGTTTTCACAAATGGTGAAATTTTTTCATTGATTAGTTTTCTTTAAAATACTAAATAAAATTAGATTACCTCATTTTGAATTTAATCTTGTGTAACGTTTATTTATTTCAAGTTCATATAGTGAAAATGTTTCATTAAAATCTTATTTCCAAAATCAAATTTAAATAATATATTAAATAAATTTCCATCAATTACTTTCATATTAAAAATTCCAGACCCAGTCGCTATATATATATGTTAAAGGTTCTCATTTAATATTCCATTTCTTAAAGTGTGTATTGAGAAATATGTATCTATATATTTCATGATTCAGGAGTTAGGAGGATCCACCGTCCTTGAAAAACTTTTCATTTATAAGAAATAATATTTTTTCAAATGAAAAACTTATGAATGTAACAATGTCATAGACAATATGTAATACTTTAGAATATAAATTATTATATATGGCAATGTAATTAATATATTTTTATGGTAAAACTTGTATAAAGGTATGATTAAATAAAAATAAAAAATATTGTCAATGTCCCTATCTATATAGGGGAAATATGCTTTAATTTTGTGAGCAGACCTCACCAACAAGGGGATATGAAATCTTTCCAGGCAAACAAAAATCTGCCCTTCAGGCCATCAAAAGTTCAGAATGAGTGAACCATGTTCACACACAGTGAGAGCTCGTGATGCTCTCCAGGGCATATATGATTCAAGTATTTAAAATTTTCTCATCAATTAACAGATTTAATGTAAATAAATTTTCCCCTTTACATTATAATAGGCTGACCAGAGCTCATACTAAGAAGATAAAGAAGACTTGTCATCTAGAGACTAGATGTAAGATGATATTTTTTCAGCAACTGAGTGGTCAATTTGAGGAATGCTTTACCTTATGATGTGATTGATAGGAAGTATCTCGCTTTTGACATTTAATAAAACATTAGGGTAATAATTCAATCTAACAAGATTCCTTTCTAATTTTCACTATATTAAAAATATAAAGTTAAAATATGCTGAAATGTATTCTACACAAACTTTTACTTTACCGAAAAGTGAAAAAAATGCACATTGAAAAGAAAACCCCTTAAAAAATTAAAAAAAAAAAAAATATTAATGATGCAAAAATGAATATTGACTGTCTTTTTAACTGTCCTTTTCCTTCTTTTCAAATATGAATCTAACAATATTCAAACCTCTTCACTTTCTATATTTGAAAAAGAAAATTGAAATGAACAGCAAAATAAAGTAATATATATATATATACTATATATATGAATAGCAAAATAAAGTATATATATATATATATATATATATATATATATATATATATATATATATATATATATATATATATATATATATATATATATATATATATATATATATATATATATAACTTTATTTTGATGTTCATTTCAATTTTCTTTTTCAAATATAGAAAGTGAAGAGGTTTGAATATTGTTATTTTTAGGGATGGAGTGAAGTATTGGTATTGGTATCAGCAAGTATCGGTATCGGTAAAAATTTTGTATAGGAGTAAAGTATCGGTAGTAGTATCTGCATGTTTTTAGGTATCGGTATCGATAAAAATTTTGGTATTGTTCCATCCCTAGTTATTTTCATATTTGAAAAAAAGGAATAGGACAGTTAAAAAGACAGTCAATATTCATTTTTGCAGCATTATATATATATATATATATATATATATATATATATATATATATATATATATATATATATATATATATATATATATATATATATATATATATATATATATATATATATATAAAATGAAATAAATTTTCTTCTCTTTCACATAACTAAAAAAAAAAATTTAGGTGTATTTTCACATTTATTACATACTTCAACGTCATATAAACTAGACAAAGCCATGCTAATCTTTAGACTAATAATGTAATGATTGGCCTTCTCCATAGCATATATTAGTTGTGCTTTGTCTAATTTCCAGTGTGTATATGTATGTTTGTGTGCTATATTTTTTATACAAGTTTAACTATATGCTATGGTTTAACCACTTGTATAACTATGTTACATTTGCAAATTTGATTAAAAATATTTGTTAGATTTTAGTTTAAATGACTGACAATTCACATAATATATGTATACTGGTATATATATATATATATATATATATATATATATATATATATATATATATATATATATATATATATATATATATATATATATATATATATATATATATATATATATATATATGGCTTAGGTATAGAATGTTTCTGAGTTTCGAAATTTTTTATATCGATATTTTATTTTAATCGATATCCTTTATATCAATATTTTAACATTTTTTTTACAGAAATTTTAGTTTAAGTTTCACTGAGATCGTGATAGGTAGTTTAAATAGTACGCTAGAAAACTAAGTAATAATAATTAATGTGTGTATGTGTGGTGTAATAGGGCAGTAAGCCTGTATCTCGCGGCAATGTTCTTGTGTAGGTTAGGCCTTTATTTTACGGCAACTTCGGTAGTTCAGGTTATGATAAGTAGAACTAAGTACACGGTAGAAAACTAAATAATAATAATTATAAAAATAATTAGAATAATAGGCATACATGAAATGAAAACTAAATAATAAAAACACAAATATCAAAAAATTTGAATTGGCGTATCAATGTTTCAATATATCGATATTTTCAAAAAAATCTAAACTCAGAAACATTCTATATATATATATATATATATATATATATATATATATATATATATATATATATATATATATATATATATATATATATATATATATATATATAGGCTTAGGTGGAGATTGTTTCTGAGTTTCGATATTTTTTATATCAATATTTTTTATATCGATATTTTTTTATATCGATATTTTATTTTAATCGATACTTTCCTACCTAACGAGTTTCAGTTACCTTGACTGTTCAAGATATGTGTAATTTGTTCTTTTCAGTTCAGATACCTTAAATTTAGGTTATGTTATAAACTATAAGTACATTAAAATTATTATTATTTAGGTTAAATTACGGCATCTTCGGTAGTTCAGGTTATGATAAGTCGAATTAGGTTCTGCTAGAAAAGTAAGTAATAATAATTGTGTGTATGTCTAGTGTAATAGTACCTCTGGCAACTTTCTTGTTTACGTTAGGCTTCTCCGATATTTTCGATTTTCGATATTTTTTAACAATCGAAACTCAGAAACAATCTCCACCTTTACCATATATATATATATATATATATATATATATATATATATATATATATATATATATATATATATATATATATATATATATATATATATATATATATATATATATTACTGCCTACTCATGGGTTGGGGTACAGCCGGCAGTGCCCCCCCTATACATAAATGATCATGTGCCTATGTATTTACGCTTTTCCCTCCTATACCACAATATTTAAGTTAAATTATTCTTTTCTTGAAATATTTTTTTAAACTACTAATATACATATAATACAAGATACAAATGCATGGTACCCCCGACTCGTGAATGGCAGTGATAAAGTTGGTATATATATATATATATATATATATATATATATATATATATATATATATATATATATATATATATATATATATATATATATAT
>SEYY01001652.1:12500-32500 GCA_009176605.1 Armadillidium nasatum | reverse complement strand
TATACACACCAAATTTCAGACCAAAAAAATTTTTTAGGCGTCCTCACCGTAGATTTAAACTTACCCTAAATTTAAGAAATTGCTTCTAAACTTTAAATCCCTCGTAAAAAGGTTAGGAATGGAGTTTTTTCGTCGGGAAAAAAGCTATATATACTGAAATTTTCAGGAGAATCGGATAAAAAAAATTTTTTTTTCAACAATGGATCCAATCGTTAATTAACTTCCTTATATTGGCACAAGTCTTAAAACGTCTACCAGATAAATAATAATAATAACAAAATATATTTTGAGTGAAGCTCGAAAAGTTAACAAGGTATAATATTTTTATATTACAATTAATTTACTTTACTCTTTTATTTTAATTATTAAAATGCTTTACAACAAATATAAAAACTATACATTGCTCCCTTTTTAAGAGTGAAACATATTATATAAATTAAATAAAGGAGCCTAAAAAAAAATTCCTTTTATTATGTCAAGAATAATAAACACTAATAATTTCGTCAAGGAAATATGTACATCAAAATAATTTCGTCATAAGGAATATTAACATATTTAACAATTTATTATTTACAATAACATTTATGGAGAAAAGGATATATCAGAAGAGACAGGGGATGAAGGGATAGGGGATATTGGGTCAGGAGGCATTTCAAATAATTTTTGGAACTTTAGAAGTCTGGAAGAAATTGGGGTATTA
The DNA here is from genome assembly GCA_009176605.1 of Armadillidium nasatum. Taxonomy (NCBI): domain Eukaryota; kingdom Metazoa; phylum Arthropoda; class Malacostraca; order Isopoda; family Armadillidiidae; genus Armadillidium; species Armadillidium nasatum. Next base: position 31,800 of record SEYY01001652.1, on the reverse strand, counting down.
CAAAGTTTGGCTTTTTTACATTTTTCAACATTTTCTTCGGATCTTTGGGATTTGCGTTTCCTCTTCTTTGAAGATGTTTGATTATTTGATTCATTTTCTTTATTCACAGTGTTCGAAGTATTGTAAGCTTTGTCGTTTCTTAATCCTTGGTTCGAAAAGATTATTCTCCACCATTTCCCTTTTCTGGTTTTCGATTCCAGGAGATCTAAATCCACGCCAACATTTATCCTTTCCATACTGAAATCTTCGAATTGTACGAATAGAGTATACTTGTATTCACTCTTTTTGAATAGTTGATAGAGTTTGATAAGTGCTTCAGACATCGTTGTACTTGCAGTGTTTCTGTGTTTCAGTTTTATAAAAGAAATATGTGTCTCTTTCGCGTAGAAGAATTTTGGAGAAAGACAATCGCTGATTATATTTACAAACTCTCCATCTTTCCATAATTGCATGTTTATATTCCAAGATGTATCCTTACATAGCTTTCTTTCGAAGATTCTAAAGAACGTATCCGGAAATATAGGACAAGATTTTGACGAATTTACAGAACTAACTTTAGACATTTTTATTAATTTAAATTTTGTCTGAAATGATCAAAGTTGAACAGTTAGTCTTCCTAATGAATTATAATATAACAAATCATGAACTAATAGAATAAACAACAATATTATACATCTCTGAAAACAATCAAGAGATCAACGAAATAAGTTACCCGGTCCCTGAGTACTTATGATATAACGTTTACCATAAAGTAGTCACAAGGCAGCTTAGCGTAAACTTTCTCCTTGGAGACTTAGTTTACTTTGAATTAAATAAAGCTAAGAAGGCAGAATGCAAAACATCCTTCTGCGAGACCAACCCAAAGGTGACCTTTTCCGTCCCTTTCCTAATCATTTACAAATTGCAACTATAAATAATCTAGTCTCATAAAATAAAAAATATTTATAATATAATAGATAAAATAATAATGAAATAAATTCTTAATACAAAGTCAAACTGTTCTTTTAAGCTTTTGTAACTATAATAACAAGCTCTTAAATAATGATTGTCCTAATTATTACATTGAAAATTTTACATGTCTTTAGCTAACTTCATTTTCATTGCTTCAACGAAACGTAAGTTTACAATCTGTGATCTATGAACTAACAAATCCCTTTTTTTTTTTTAAATCTTTAGCTAATTTATAGTGAGAGCAAATAATTACCTACATCTAAATCTCAATAAATTCCCATGATTTGCCTTAAATGAAAAATATATAATGTGTAAGTTAGGTGTTTAAATAAATTAAATTTAAGTGATTCTAAAGCGTCTAAAACTTTAAATTTTTAAGTATTTAAGTGTCAAAAAAAAAAAAATGATAACTGGGTATGTGGGTATGTGTCTGGGTGTGTATGTCTGTCCTCATCGTGTCTGGGTACATATGTCCGCAACGCTGCCACCAATGTAAAATTTCTTAGTCTGAGCCCTGTTGTAAATTAATGTTTAGTGTTAAGAGCTCAGTAGAAATTACAAAAATAAAAATAGTGAGGCTAAGACAAATCTAGGAATCATTGGGATTTAAATGAGAGGCAATATAAACAGTTTAAATGTTTAATAAGTTTTATTACATATAAAAGAAAAAAAATCATATTATCAATAAATAAGGATAATTTTAAGTTACAATATTAATATAATATAAAGGGAAATTTAAGCTATAAGTTAAAAGTTACATTACAATATTAAACCCATAAATATTATAAAGGGGTATCTAAAGTGTTAAGAGCTGAACAATAGTCCGAGATAACTATTTATTTGTGAAGACAATCCCAAGAATTGTTAATTGGCCCGAGATAACCAATCCTTCACAAACTCAACTCTAAGGAGAAAGAGGAACAAAGATCCTCCGGATGGAAGCCATGGTACTTCCACCTTCTCCTTCCCTCCCCGACTGTTGTTAAATATTACTTTAACTTCCTTATATTGGCACAAGTCTTAAAACGTCTACCAGATAAATAATAATAATAACAAAATATATTATGAGTGAAGCTCGAAAAGTTAACAAGGTATAATATTTTTATATTACAATTAATTTACTTTACTCTTTTATTTTAATTATTAAAATGTTTTACAACAAATATAAAAATTATACAATATATATATATATATATATATATATATATATATATATATATATATATATATATATATATATATATATATATATATATATATATATATATATATATATATATATATAGGGAAGACGTAGCGCCGTACGATGCGATGATTGGGCTTAACCGTGAGGTGATAGGATGTGCTAGACCATTCCGTTTCACTCCGTTGATCTTTGTTTCGTTCCTTTTCGCGTTTCAACTTCTCAGATGGTCTCTAGTGTACCCTCGTCTCACATTGGAGTATCTATGCTCCCACTTCTCCTTCCCCGACTCCCTACTCATGTTCCCACAAATTTGCAAGTTGCTTACTCCTACATTACCGTTAAAATACAACACCAAAATGGTGAAACATAAAACTTCCTCGGAGATGCTTCGAGAGGCGGCATCCAAAGAATGCCTCTTATCCATCCTTTCCTCCATCACCACTTGGGAGTTGGTGGTCTCCGGTGATAGGGTTGGTGCCACCAAGACCTCTAAGCTAACTTTCTCTGGTGCACAGTCTTCCTTTTTCATTAACTTCTTCAACTTCGCGGTCTCTTTTCTAATTCCCACTTTTTCGAACATCACCTCTCTTCTTCTAGACCTCATCTCTTGTTTTTAACTGAAACTCAAGTGTTTGAGTCCACTGACGGCAAACCCCACTCCGTTTCCTACTACTGTCTCTATCCTCAATTTTCAGCCCAAGGCGGATGTTGTGCATATGTGCCCAACGATATTATCTGTTCTCGTACTTCTAATTTGGAGTCTTCTGAATTCTTTACTCTATGGCTTAAACTTTCTTGCAACTCTACAAATAAATTTATCTGTTCTATCTACTTATCTCCTAACTCTACAGACTATCCAAAATTCTTCGACTATCTTAACTAACTCCAAAATAGAGCACATTCTTTCATCATTTTACCTGATTTCAATGTTCACCACCGACAATGGCTTTCATCTAGTTCTCATGATCCAGCTGGTGAACTCGCCTTCCACTTTTCTATCCAGAACAACCTTGAGCAGTTGGTGCATCACCTTATTCGTATCCTCTGACCTCCTTGGATATGAACCCAACATACTTAATCTTTTCCTTACTTCATTTCCTTCTCCTTACACTGTTAAACTCTTTCCTCCTCTTGGTTCATCCGATCACCTTCTTATCTCCATATCTTGTCCTGTCTCTTAAAGTTTTCCGCAAGAAAGGTCCCGTCTTCGACAAGGTGAAGTTTCTGGCATTTTGGTGCCACTAACTGGTCTGACCTACAGTTGTACTTTTCTGATTTTTCATGGAATGATTGCTATTTCCATAGTTGAAGGGGGATTCTTCTGAGTGTGTAGAGCGCATAATAGATTCTTTTTGGCATGGAGGCGTACATTCTATTTTCTTTCTTTTCTACTAAACCTAACAAGCCTTTTTTTAATTCTGCTTGCTCTCGTGCTATCAGCCGCAGTGATGCTGCCCTTAGGGAGTACCGTCGTGTTCAAACTCCAGAAACTCATGCAACTTATATTTCATCCCTGAATCGTTCAAAATCTATTCCCCGTAACACGAAAAACTCATTTCTCCATTTAAAATGTAACAATCTTTCTGGCATTTCGCAAATAATGTCAAATCTAACTTTGCTTCTTCCTCTTTCCCTTCTTTAGTATCTTCTGATGTCACAACTACCATTTTGCCTTTCTCTAAAGCTTAAATCTTCGTTCAAATTTTTGCATCTAATTCAACCTTTGAAGATTCCGGAGTTGTTCCTTCTCTTTCAACCCCCTCTAACTCATTTATACCTAAAATTGATATTTCTTCTAAAAATATAATTTCTGCTCTCTCTGAGCTTAATACTAAGAAAACGTACCGCCCTGATGGTATCCCTCCTGTGGTTCTCGAAACTTGTGCTTCCGAGCTTGCACCCTGACTTGATAAACTATTTCGTCTCTGTCTTTCTACTTCAACCTTCCCCTCTTGCTGGGAATGTGAACTCGTTTCAGCCTGTGCTGATGAAGGGAGACTCCTCCGAACCCTCTAACTACTGTCCCATTTCTTCAAATTCCGTTCTTTCTAAAGTTTCCGAATCTATCCTTAACATGAAGATTTGGAAACACCTCAATACTTCTAATCTTAAATCTGATCGCAAGTATGACTTTTGTAAGAAACTCTCTACTAGTGATCTTTTCCTTCTTTCTGACTCTTGGTCCACCGCTCTTCAGCCTTACGGTGAATATTTTGCTGTCGCGCTGGACATATCGAAAGCTTTCGAAAGAGTCTGGCAAAAAGTATTGATTTCCAAACTTCCCTCTTTCGGTATCTATTCTTCCCTCTGTAACCTTCTTTCTGATTTTCATTCCGGTCGCTCTATAGCAGCTATTGTACACTTACATCTTTCTTCTTTTAAACCTATTAATAGTGATGTTTCTCAAGCATCTGTCCTATCCCCAACACTTTTTTTTGCTTTTCATTAATGATCTCTCTGCTACTTCACCTTCTGTCCACTCCTATGCTGATGATTCCACCCTTCATTACTCTTTTCAATTTGAAAGGCGCCTCTCCCAACAGCAGCTAATAAACGCAAGAAAGGTAGCATTGGAGCAGCTGACCTCCGATCTTTCTCACATTTCAAATTGGATCAAAGAAAACATGATCGTTTTCAATGCCACAAAAACTCAATTCCTCCATCTCCCTACTCAACACATTCTTCCACACAACTATGATATCTTCTTCGAAAACACTCAACTTAAATCTTCATGTCTCTATAATATTCTTGGTGCTTCTTTTTCTCGTGATCTTTCTTGGAAAGATTACATTATCTCTCTTTCTAAACAAACTTCTAAGACGTTAGATGTTCTGAGCCGCTTTCCGTTTTTCTTCACTCCACCCCAGTTGCTTGCTCAGTATAGGATGTTATTCGCCCCTGTATGGAGTACGCCTCACACATCTGGGGTGGTTCCACTCATAAAGCTCTCCTTGAAAAAGTTGAGTCTAGGGTTTATCGTTTTTTCAACTCTCCTGCTCTCACTAAATCTCTTCAGTCTCTTTCTTCCCGTCGAATTGTTGCGTCACTCTCTCTATACTATCGCTATTACAATAGACACTGCTCTTCTGGACTCTCTCGTCGCATACCTCCTCCATTGAGAAAGGCTCGTGAGACTCATCTTTCTACACAGTCTCATCCTTTCTCTATCCAACTCTCTGACCTCATGCTTAACCACTATGCTCAATCTTACATGTACTCTACTGATAAAGTCTGGAACACACTACCTTCTATTTTCTCAACTTCCAATGACATATACACCTTTTAAACGAAGTGCATCAGGTCATGATTGGCCTATAATTTGACCAGGTTTCCGCCTTTTCTCCAAACTCTGGTGGAAAATTTAGTAGGCCTCTATCCTTTACCCACCAGATGTTTCGTATATATATATATATATACTATATATATATATATATATATATATATATATATATATATATATATATATATATATATATATATATATATATATATATATATATATATATATATATATATATATATATATATATATATCTTATAGTAGGCAAACACCGGAGGTCTACCCAATTCCACCAGAGTTGGAAAAAACTCTATCCTGGTCGATTGAGTCCGACATGTGCAGATAAACGGCGTTTGAAAGCATACAAGTCAAAGAAAATTGTGAAAACAGACAAAGAGAATGTGTTCCAGACCTTACCAGTTGAGTGTATGTAAGACTGAGCATAGCGGTTAAGTCTGGGGTCTGAGAGTTAGACAGAGAAAGGATGAGACTGTGTAGAAAGACGTGTCCCATGAGCTCTTCCCAAAGGAGTAGGTATGGGAAGAGAGAGTTCAGAGAGTTCTACTTTAATAGCGATAGTATAGAGAGAGTGACGCAACAATTCGACGGGCAGAAAAGGATTCGGAGAGAGTTAGTAAGAGCAGGAGAATTGATGAGACGAAAAGCCCTAGACTCCACCTTTACAAGGAGAGCTGTATGAGTGGAACCAGAGACAAGCAACACCCCTATAGACAGCACGCAACTTGGAGAGAGTGAAATACTACTGAAGGAGCCTCAGAACACCAAACCATCTTAGAAACTTGTTTCGAAAGAGAAGTAATGTGATCTTTCCAAGAAAGATGACGAGAAAAAAATGTACTGAGAATATTAAGAACAAATATCTAAAGAGCCACCACACAAGTCTCCCCATGATCCCTAAGGGCAGAAGACCATAAATCTGTGAGATAGGGAAGTATATCACCAGTAGGCCTTGAACGTCGAAATCCATACTGGTGATCAGAGAGAAGGGAATGAAATTAGAAGTGACCTATGAAATGAGAGCTGAGAAGGTTTTCAAAGATCTTGGACAGAATACAAGTGATAGCTATAGAGCGATAGTTAGAAGAATCAGAGTGGCATCTTTCTTCGGAATAGGTTGGATTAATTCGCGCTTCCAAAACTGAGGGAAAGCACTGGTATTGAGGCATAAGAGAAAAAAGTTAAACGAGGGACTTAGCCAGTTCAGAAGCATACTTCCTTAAAACTCGGGGAGAAATGCCATATATGCCGTTTTCCTTCCTAACGTTCATAGATATCAGAAGTCCTCCCACCTGATCAAATTTAATCACAGGTAAAGGAATGGGACATCTGAGAGGAGAAGAAGCAGTAGGAGGATTTTTGTAGGAGTCATTCAGGGTTAAATTAGAGAAAAGGAAACCGAAGAGATTAGTCTTTTCAATTGTAATGTTAGCAAAAGAACCATCAGAGCGAAAAAGAGGATATATCCGCTAATATAGGAAAAATGATATATATATCTACATATATATATATATATATATATATATATATATATATATATATAATATATATATATTATATATATATATATATATATATATATATATATATATATATATATATATATATATATATATATATATATATATATATATATATATATATATATATATATATATATATATATATATATATATATATATATATATATATATATGAGCTGGACATGTGAGGTACATTTTTTTATCGTGGGTATATGGGTATATTCAGGTTTGAGCGCGGAAGTGCGACACCTTCCGAAAAATGTATGAAAGGCTAATAAAAAATAGCCTAGAAAAAAAAAACATATTTCGGTTATTAAATGATTAAATAAGTCTTCAACAGTTGTAAATTAACAATTTTTATGTGTTACGAGGTGAGTAAAAAAAATATATATATATATATATATATATATATTATATATATATATATATATATATATATATATATATATATATATATATATATATATATATATATATATATATATATATATATATATATATATATATATATATATATATATATATATATATATATATATATATATATATATATATATATATATATATATATTTTTTTTTTTTTTTTTTTTTTTTTTTTTTTTTTTTTTTTTTTTTTTTATATATATATATATATATATATATATATATATATATATTATATATATGAAAAATACCTACTTGAGAAACGTGAAGTAATATTTATGGAGGTCGGTGAGTGGTAACTAATATTGAATCTAAACTAGCAATAGACGCCTGGGATTTTCAGCGAAATTCTCATTTAAATTTGTTTTTAATTCGTTCATTTTCTTTCACTTACTAATTTTCTATGAATTCTCATCATACATAATCCATTAAGACTATCTTCTTTCATTGTGCTTCTTAGCTAAGTCTGTACTCTTCGCAGAGTGTAGAAAGACCTTTCAATGGTACTTGTTCAACAAGGTAGCACAAGTTCAATTAATAGACAGGCTTTGATTTGAGAAAAAAAGGGGTCGGCTTCTCCAATGACTTCAGTAAGTTCCAAGTCTTTCAAATTTTGTCAACGAAATGATGACAGGAAGAAGTTTCACTGACATTTATATTCAAGAATATTTCTAATTTATTCTTAAAACATCAAGAATAAAATTCTAGAATGTAGGATAAGTTAACAAAAGAAGGATGGCAATAAAAAGGGGAAGAAACGCATATAAACCTTGCCAAACGTACAAGTTTTAGATACGTTAGTAATTAGTAATTACTAAGTTATAATTACTAATCTTTTCATTATTACAATTCATTTATGTTATTACTTTATATTTTTAATTTTCACTTTCATATTTATTTCTTTACTTTATTTATCTATCGATTGCTATATCTTTTTCAGTTTCTCTTCTAATAAACTATTAAAATCAAGTCTAGCAAACATATGAAGTCCATTTTATATTACGTTAAGATTTAAGGGGGAGCAAGAGTTAGACAGAAAGGATGAGGCTGTTTAGAAAGGCGCGTCGCACAAGTACTTATCAGTGGAGAAGGTATACGATGGGAAGAGTTCTGAAGAGAAGTGTATATTGAAATTGTTATTGTAAAAGGAGAGTGATGCAACAATTCGACGGGCAGAAAGAGACTGGAGAGAATTATTGAGAGCGGAAGAGTTGATAAGACGAAAAGCACTAGACTTAGCCTTTTCAGATCTGTAACACCCCAGAAGAGTGAGGCGTACTTCATATATTAGCTAACAACACCTCTATAAAGAACTGGGGTGGCGAGAAGAAATTACGAAGTAGTCTCAGAACACCCAAACTCTTAGAAATCACTTTAGAAAGAAAAGTAATGTCATCTTTCGAAGACAGACGAAGATTTGAGTGGTGGGGTTTCGAAAAAGATGTTATAATTTTGTGGAAGGTTGACTCGAATAGAGATTTAGGATAACTGAGTTTATGAGGAATTGAAAATGACCATGTTTTCTCTGCCCGAATTTGAAATACGAGATAGATCAGAGGTCAGTAGATCCAAGGCTACCCTCCATGGGTCTATTAACTGCTGTTGGAAGAAGTTTCTTTCAAGCTGAAAGGAGTAATGAAGGATGGAGTAATCGGCATAGGAGAGGATAGGTGATGAAATAATAGAAAGAAGGCCATTAATGAAAAGTAGGAAAAGTGTTGGGAATAGATTGGACAGAACCCTGAGGAACACCACTATTAATAGATTTAAAGGATGAACAGGAACCGTCTACAACAGCTGCTATAGAACGACCGGAATAAAAATCAGTGAAAAGGCACAAAGAGAAAGATATATTCCGAAGAAGAGAAATCTTGAAATCAAAACTTTAGGGCAGCCTCTATCGAAAGCTTTCTATATGTCCAGTGCTACAGCAAAAGATTCACCGAAATGCCGAAGAGCATTTCCATCACCCGAGAACACTAACTCCCTGGGATAATGAGGGAAGGGGCGGATGAGGGGTTATTTTTGAAAACCACCCCTCTAAGCTTCTCTGAGCCAGCCTTATGTTTCGCAGTTTTTAATTGTTTTAAAAAGATAATGTACAAGTGGAGTGTAACTTTGTGGAGTACATGTGAAGAAGGGGAAAGGTAGTGGGAGTATAGGCATCCCATTATGGGTCAAGGGTACACTAGAGACCTTCTGAGAATGTAAAACGCAAAAAGGAACATACCAAAGAGCAAAAGAGTAAAATGGAATGATCTGGCCTACCCTATTACCCTGCCGGACATGTCCAGTAAGGAGTGCTTTTTCGCTTCGGACGGCGATACATTCTCCCCCTATTTTATATTTAAACCATTCAGTCGGTTCCCTCCTCACCCTCACCCTCACTCTACAGTTTTCATAAAATGATTTAATTCCATTCAATAATCTACCTCTCACTCCCCAATCACTTAGAACCTCAAACAATTTCCTCCCACAAACTCTATCATACGCCTTTTCCAAATCCAAAAGCATTCATACCCCACTCTATGTTTCTCCTTCTCAGTGTAAACACCTGATCCGCACTTCCCCTACCTTCTCAAAAAACCTCCCTGTTCCCCCCCCCACTCTCTCTCTCTCTCTCTCTCTCTCTCTCTCTCTCTCTCTCTCTCTCTCTCTCTCTCTCTCTCTCTCTCTCTCTCTCTCTCTCTCTTTTGGCAATTCTTTCACTTTCGATACTAAAACTCCCATAAATTTTCCCTACTACACTCAACAAGCTTATCCCCCTATAATTTTTCCACACCATCGTACCCCCTTACCTTTGTATATCGGCACTATGCAAGCATCTTGCCACTCCTGAGGCACTTTTCCCTCTCCCCAACACACATTCAGCATTCTCACCAACCAGTCAACTATCACTCCATCTCCCACCCTTATCATCTCCCCATATATACCATCCATTCCTGCTGACTGTCCCTTCTTTACCTTTCCACAGCTACTTTTACTTCCTCTCTTCTAATACTAACGCCTTCTTCTAACATCTCCTCATTATTCTCCACTACTATCTCGCCTCCCACCCTGTCAACAAATCACTAAAGTGTCTCTTCCATCTCTCCCCCACCTCCCTCACTACCTCTACAAGCTCTTCTATCCCTTTCCTAGCTTTATTTACTTCCATCCAAAACATCTTACTCCTTTCCTTAAAATTTTTGGCCAACTTTCTACCACACTCCTCTCACACTCTCCTTTTCACTCTCTTCACCTCCCTACACTTCTCCTTATACTCTTCCTAATCTCTACCGTCCTTCGTACTCAAATACTTGCAGAAGGCCTCCTTTATATATATATATATATATATATATATATATATATATATATATATATATATATATATATATATATATATATATATATATATATATATATATATATATATATATATATATATATATATATATATATATATAATTTAAACTGTGTGAAGCACAAAAAGTTTAAATATGTATACTTTTCTTAAAATTTCTTTCAAAATGTTCGTAGGCTAAAACCTATAAAGGAAGGTTTGCATTTCTATTGCAAACCATATTGTTATAATAGAAACGCTCGTGCAGTAATTGTGCATGTGCAATTCTCTCGTCCATTAATTAAAGCATCAGTTTGCAAATTTTTTGCAAACCACATACACTATTTTCTTCGTTTTGAATAATTAATCAAAATTGTATGATGTTTTTTTTTAAATTAAATAGCGCTTCATTATAATGTTATTATAATAAGATGCAATTTATTGAATATTTAATCTTATTAAGAAATAAAAAGTAATAAATAAAAGTTGTACACTAGCTAGTTGTATACAAAGGTGGTTGCACAAACCTGCAACCAGGTTACGAGAAATTATTTGAATATATATATATATATATATATATATATATATATATATATATATATATATATATATATATATATATATATATATATATATATATATATATATATATATATATATATATATATATAGTTAGTTAGTTAGTTAGGTTATTTAATTATGAAAATAGTTTTTACAATTGTTATCACAACATTAGATAGAATAAAAATATCAATAATAATTATATATGACCGGAGACTCTATAGGTAATGTCAAATTTCATTTTTAAATAATTATATTTTTCTATTTTTAGGCGTGTCGTCGATATCGTTGTATCATTGCAAGGCGTTTATGCTACAATATTTATACTCTACACAAGCAGAACTTCCTTGGTTATTCCAATTTATGAGAATCTTTCAAGATCTGTAGAATAATTTTCATGCTCTATTAAAATGTTGGCTATCAATTTAGCAAAAAAAAAAAAATCTCAGCTTGTTTCCATTTTCTGGACTGTTTAAGAATTTATTAAAAATTTGTATACATTTATATTTAATCCCTGATTGTGAAATATAAATTTTGCTTTAGAGAAATTAATATTTATCCAGATATATTAGGTTATATTGTATAAAACACGCAAAGCAGCAACATATACAGATATGAAGTTTCTTCATTAAGTAACGGTGTATATTTCAATATAATGATACAATATATATAGATAAAGGGAGCGTGTTCCAGATTTTAACGGTGGAGTACCTGTTCAATTGAGCATACCGGTTAAGCTAGGTTCAGAAAGTTAGACAGAGAAAGAATGAAACTGTGTAGAAAGACATGTCGTACGAGTCCTTCTCAGTGGAGAAGATATGCGAAGGGAGAATTCAGAAAAGCAGTACATGTCCATTGGAATAGAGATAGTAGAGATGAAACAATACGAGGGGCAGAAAAAGACTGGAGAGAAGTAGTGAGAGCAGGTGAGTTGATAAGACGAAAAGCACTAGACTACATCGTTTCAAGGAGAGCTGTATGAGTGGAACCTCTCTACATGTGTGATGCGTACTCCGTACACGAGCTAACAAGACCCTTATAAACAGCAAGCAACTGGGTCAAAGTGAAGAAATTCTGGAGGCGCCTCAGTACACCCAACCTCTTAGAAGCTTGTTTTGAAAAGATTTTATATGATCTTTCCAAATAAGATCACGGAGAAAAAGAAACACTGAGAATATTAAGGAGAGGGGAAGTTTTCCGTTGTGTGCTTTCGAAGAAGATACATAGTTATGTGGAAGGTTGTGTCGAGAAAAGAGATGGAGGAACTGAGTTTTGAGTCATTGACAACGACCGTGCAATCTATACCTCAATTTGAAATACGAAGTAGATCAAAGTTCAGTTGCCCCATGCGTCTATTAACTGCTGTTGAGAGGGCAGTTTTTCGAATTGAAAGGAATATTGAGGGGTTGAGTCACCGGTGTAAGAGTAGATAGGAGATGAGGTAATAGAGAGAAGGTCATCGATGAAAACGATAAAAAGTATTGAAATAGGACAGATCCTTAAGGAACACCACTATTAATTGATTTAAAGGATGAAAGGTAGCCGTCTATAACAGCTGCTATAGAACGACCGAAAAGTAAATCAGAGAGAAGGATATATTTCGAAAGACGGAAGTTTGGGAGTCAAAGCTTTGTGCCATACTGAATCGAAAACTTTCGATTAGTCCAGCGCTTCAGCAAAATATTCCCAAGATCCTGAAGAGCGGAGGACCAAGAGTCAGAGAGAAGGGAAAGAAGATCACCAGTAGAGCGTTTCTTACGAAAGTCATACTGGCGATCTGAGATAAGATTAGAAGAATTGAGATATTTTCAAATTTTTCAGTTACGGATAGATTTGAAAACTTTAGAAAGTTATAAAAATGGGACGGTAGTTAGAGGGTCGAAAAGGGTCCCTCTTCTTCGGCACTGGTTAAATGAGTGCCCGTTCCCAATAAGAAGGGAAGGTTGAAGTAGAAACACAAAGATGAAATAGTTTACCAAGGCAGGGTGAAAACACGGAAGCACAAGTTTTGAGAACCATAGAAAGGATACCATCAGGACAGTACGCATACTTATTATTAAGCTCAGAGAGAGCAGAAATGATGTGTTTTGAAGAAAATTTTCTTAAAGATAATAAAATAAAAAATATAATAAAATGCGGCGGATAGCACGAGAAAAAGCAAAGGTAAACAAAGGTTTGTTAGATTTAGAAGAAAGGAAAGAATATGGAATGTACACTTTCATGCCAGAGAGCATCACCTCCATTATGCGCTCAGCACATTCCGAGAGACTCCTCTCATTGAAACAGTAATCATTTCATGGGAAATCAGAGAAGCACAACTGCAAGTCAGACCAGTTAGTAGCACCGAAATATAAAAAACGTCTCCTCGTTGAAGGTGATGTCCGTTCTTGCCGAAAACTTGCAGAGACAGGACAAGGTACATAGATATGATCATCGGATGAACTAAGCGGAGGAAAGAGTTTAGAAATGTAAGGAGAAGGATAAGAATTATAAAAAGATCAATTACGTTGGGTTCATCACTAGGCGGTCAGGGATACGGTTAGAGAGTTGCACCAACTGCTGAAGGTTGTTCTGGAAAGAAAAGTGGTAAGTAAGATCACCAGGTGGATTATGAGAAGTAGATGAAAGACATTGGCGATGGTGAACATTGAAATCAACTAAAATGATGATTTCGGAGAAAGAAGAGGAAGAAAGAATGTGCTCTATTTTGGAGTTAAAATTGTCGTAGAATTTTTATAGTCTTTAGGGTTAGGAGATAAGTAGACAGAACAAAAAAATTTAGTTGTAAAGTTGCAAGAAAGTCATAAAGTAGAGAATTCAGACGACTCCAAATTAGACACGAAAACAAACAACATCTTTGCCCACATATGCGCAACATCTGTTTTTGACTGAAAATTGAGGTTAGAGACAGTAGGAGGAAACAGAGTAGTGTTTGCTGTCAAAAAACTCAAACACCTGAGCTTCAGTTAAGAACAAGATATGAAGTCTAGAAGAAGAGAGGTGGTCATTGACGAAGTGGTAATTAGACAAGAAACTGCGAAAGCTGCAGAAATTAATGAAAAAAATAAGGCCGCGCACCATAATGAAAAATTAATGCCGGCAGGAAAAGCCGGCATTAAGGTCTTGGTGGCACTAACTTCATCACCGGAGTCCATCAACTCCTAAGTAGTTAAAGAAAAAAGGTTAATGAGGAACATATTTTGGAAGCCACCCCTCCAAGAGTCTTCGATGATTCTTTTTGTTTCGCCATTTTATTTTTATTCAAATGTAATTTACAAGTAAGTGCTTGTTAATTTGTAGGAACATGTGAAAGGAGGGGGGAGAGGTAGTGGAAGCATATATAGACGTTCCGATATGATACAAGGGTACACTACAGATCCTTTGCTATAAATATAAATAATATAATATATATATATATATATATATATATATATATATATATATATATATATATATATATATATATATATATATATATATATATATATATATAATTTATCGGCAATAAAATTTATATTTTCGTAATTAATTGATTAAAACAACGTAAAAAACTAATTTTTTATTAAATTCTGAATAGGTAATATATATATATATATATATATATATATATATATATATATATATATATATATATATATATATATATATATATATATATATATATATATATATATATATATATATATATTATATATATATATATATATATATATATACAGAAAAAAAAAACAAAAAGAAATTATATTATTAATTTGAAATTACACTTCAAATTTATATTTTAGAAGAAAAAATAGAAGGATTTGATACTCAAGTTATTTTTTTTCTTTACTTAAAAAAGATGTACCAAAAAAAAACTTTATTGAAAAGTGGGAACTTTTCATTGTTAAAAGTAAAAAAAAAAAATGAAACAAAAATATATAGGGGCAAATATTGGGAGTATTCTTCTACTTCTACGACATGAGAGTTAAGAAGAGCAATGTCCGTTGTAATAGCGATAGTATAGAGAGAGTGACGCAGCAATTCGACGGGAGAAAGAGATTAGAGAGAGTTAGTAAGAGCGGGAGAGTTTATTAGACGAAAGGCCCTAGACTATGCCTTTTCAAGAAGAGCTGTATGTGTGGAACCACCCCAGATGTTCGAGGCGTACTCCATACAGGGGCGAACAACACCCCTATTCTGAGCAAGCAACTGGAATGGCGTAAAAAAAAACACGAAGGCGCCTCAGGACACCCAACCTATTAGAAGCTTGTTTAGAAAGAGAAGTAATGTGATTTTTCCAAGAAAAATCACGAGAAAAAGAAACACCGAGAATATTGAGAATAAATGAAGGTTTGAGTTGAGTGTTTTCGAAGATGTCATAGTTGTGTAGAAGATTGTGTCGAGTGGAGAGATGAAGGAATTGAGTTTTTGAGACATTTTAAACGACCATGTTTTCTCTGCCCCAATCTAAAATACGAGAAAGATCCGAGGTCAGATGCTCCAAGGCAATCCTTCTTGAATCTATCAACCGCTGTTGTGAGGGACGTCTTTCAAACTGAAAGGAGTAATAAAGGGTGGAGTCATCGGCATAGGAGTGTATAAAAGACCAAGTAATAGATAGAGAAAAGGTCGTTGATGAAAATTAGAAAAAGAGTTGGGGATAGGACAGATCCTTGAGGAACACCACTATTTATAGATTTAAAGGAAGATCGGTGGCCGTCTGCAACAGCTGCTATAGAACGTTCGGAAAGGAAATTAGATAGAAGCTCACAAAGAGAAGGATAGATTCCGAAAGAGTGAAGTTTGGAAATCAAAGCTTTGTGCCAGACCCTATCGAAGGCCTTCGATATGTCTAGGGTGCTTTGTTCTTTTATGATGATG
Source organism: Armadillidium nasatum (assembly GCA_009176605.1). Taxonomy (NCBI): domain Eukaryota; kingdom Metazoa; phylum Arthropoda; class Malacostraca; order Isopoda; family Armadillidiidae; genus Armadillidium; species Armadillidium nasatum. The sequence continues at coordinate 15,676 of SEYY01001652.1, read as the reverse complement.
AAAAAATACTTAGATAGGAAAGATTGGTATTTATTGTTAATTTTATTATTAATTTAAAAATAAGTCTTTTTTTTACAATTTTGGCGCTTCACCGCGAGTAATTTTTGCAAAAGAAAATTTAAAATTATTTTATTTCACTCAAATTCTCAATTTAATGTGAAAGGTGTGGTCGTTGAAAATGAATTGTGAATATAATTTCTGTTGGTTTGATAATAATTTTTAAATGAAACTGATGCAGTGAGATTATTTCAGAAATACTAAATTACTATTGAAAATAAATTTTTTTTATTAGGTTAGGTTAGGATAAGTTAGGTTAGGTTTAGTTAGGTTAGGTTAGGTTTAGCTAGGTTAGGTTAGGTTTAGTTAGATTAGGTTAGGTTAAGTTAGGTTAGGTTGTGTTTGGTTGTTAGCTCACGATTTACATAAAACTATTTTCTCTAGGTTTGTGGAAATTCAGTGTCATCATATGAGCCAATTGGAGGAGATGACTTCACTTTTGACATAGATGAGACGTTATTTTCAAAGCGTAAAAATCATAAAGGACGCTATTTATGTATATATATATATATATATATATATATATATATATATATATATATATATATATATATATTATATATATATATATATATATATATATATATATATATATATATATATATATATATATTATTAAATTAATAAAAAAAAAAAAAAAAAAAAAAATATATATATATGCGTTTCTTTCTATAATTAAAAATTATTATTTTCATTTTTAACTTTTAAGTAAAGACAGGCGGAGAAACCTTTGCGATCTAAATATTTTTTTCATCATCGTAAAAGAACAAAGATCCATGTCTAGCACAACAGAAAGACTCACCGAAACCCCGGAGAGCGGAGAACCAAGAGTTAGAAATTAGGGAAAGAAGATCACCAGTTGAACGTTCTTTACGAATGCCATACTGGCGATCAGAGATAAGGTTAGAAGAATTGATATGTTTACAAATCTTCCTGTTAAGGATAGATTCGAAAACTTTAGAAAGAACGGAGGTTAAAGAATTGGACGGTAGTTAGAGGGTAGAGAAGGGTCCCCCTTCTTCGGCACAGGCTGAATGAGCACACGTTTCCATTAAGGAGAGAAGGTCGAAGTAGAAAGGCTAGGACGAAATAGTTTACCAAGGATATATATATATATATATATATATATATATATATATATATATATATATATATATATATATATATATATATATATATATATATATATATATATATATATATATATATATATATATATATATATATATCAGAGGTGGGCATAAGCGCAAATGAGAGCTCAGTGCGCAAAAGCGCAATTTGCGCTTTTGCGTTTGCGCGGGAATTTCGAAAATGTATGCTTTTGCATTTGCGCTCAACAACTTTTTTAAGAGCTCAAAAGCGAAATTTGCACTCCATCTAAATAATTTGTTCTTTTGCGCAAGTTTTTTGAATATAGCTCTTACAAATTTGCGCTTCGTCATTATTCCTTAAAAACAATTTTGGGCTTATATTTCAGTTTCTTATTTAATCCGCCAAATTTAATTACTTTTACGCGGTACAGGCAAAGTTTACCATTATAGGGTAAACTTTGGTACAGGGTAATTAAAAGTTTAAAACTTAAACTAGGGATGTCGATACATAAAAAAAATATGGATATATCGATAATCGATAATTTAGAATATTTAAAATTGCCCTCGATACTATAGGTTTAAAAAATACGTTTATATATATATATATATATATATATATATATATATATATATATATATATATATATATATATATATATATATATATATATATATATATATATATATATATATATATATATATATATATATATATATATATATATATATATATATATATATATATATATATATATATATATATATATATATATATATATATATATATATATATATATATATATATATATATATATATATATATATATTACTTTTTTAAAGTAAACACTAATCATGATCCTGAATTAGCAGTGAAGGTGATTTTACAGAGGGAATAAAGCTTCAAATAAAGTAGAAAATCTTCGTAGATAAACTTAAACATTTCTAATTACAGATTAAATTAAAATTTAATCAAATATTTAACCTTAACATCAAAACTAGTATTGTCCTGTAATATATAGGATAATTTCACTACTTTTAATAAATATCTATTTTGAAAGTAAAATACTCAAGAGGTATGTTTTATGAAAATTGTTTTTCCCTTATATTATGCCTAAAGACCTAACTCTCTACTTCTTCTCTTGTATGATCTGACCTCCTTGCCTCCTTCTCCTCCTGAGTCAGACAAAATGTTCCCATCATGCAATTTGAACGCGCCTGAAAAATACACACATTTTGGTACAAATTGATTTTAATAAACAAAAAAAAAAAAAAAAAAAAAAAAAAAATGCTCAACATATTTAGAATAAAAAGAAAAATTCGTTGATTCGATACTAAGTATATAATATCAATATATCGGCTGAAAAATATCATCGATATTTTTCGATACTATTGAAAAAAAAATCAATATCGATATATATCCATCAACAATTTGTAATTGAGCACAATGTTAGTAAAAATTAATGTGGAATAATAAATTTATACTGAAAAAAATGTATAACCAAATTAATACGGAAACTACTAAATTAAAAATTTCTATCTTCAGGTTGTTTGTATTACAAAAGATAACGGTGCAAATTTCTGTGCAGCCTTTCGGGTAAATGCTCATGCAGAAACGGGTGTCGAAGAGGAAGAAGAGCAGGTACCGATTCCAGAGATAGTGGTTACGCCTGAAGAGATGGAGCAAATTAGTGACCCAGAGGTTCTGCTGACAAAACCTCTCCAGGTAAAAATTCTGCTTGAAGACATGATGCCCTTAACCTTACTTAAACATCGCCGTTTCATTTCCCACACATTAAACATCTTGGCTATTAGGGATGTTTTGAAACTTCTTCGTTGGTCCTCTGATGCCAAGGATCAATTTAATAAGACACTTGCCAAAGCACAGACATTGTGGAATGCCAAAATAGGAAAACTTTAACTGCTGCGAGAATCAGGAAGGAGTTGGGAACAAAGCATAAAACACCAAATATTACTCGTTGGAACTCCCTATACGATTCTATGAAAGAACTGCTTAATTAAGAACCTTGA
>SEYY01001652.1:5000-10000 GCA_009176605.1 Armadillidium nasatum | reverse complement strand
CTGCCAACATTGCATATCTCCAATTACCATTGAAGCACTTCTGCATGACAGCGATGTACTGATAAAATCGCTACCCATGTTCATAGTCGAGTGCAGCGCAATAAACTAACAAGACTTCTAAGAGTGAAAAGAGCATATGCAGTTTTCGTGACATTCTGCAACCCATTTTTTCGTTCTACTTTATAAGGTCATCTAAAAGTTGTTGGAAATTTTTGGAGCTGACATTCCTTAAGAAACTTGTTCAAACAATTTTTAAAGCCTTCTATGCCTCTCCTTCACTTTCCGTTTTACCACCTTTCATATTCCTCATTCTTTGAAGTAGTCTTACGGAGACCAATAAATATTTATTCTCCCATCTTCTCTGTTGTCATCCCCAGAAATAGCTGACTCAAATATGTAGCATTCATTACAGTTCCTATCTAGAGTCTTAACAAACCATTTCCAGTTTAAAATAAAGTTTAATATGTAGGCTTGTCTCTAGTGTCTCTAGCCAGAACTAACTTTGAGGGGCAAAAAACGATTTTCTAGAAGGGGCTATATATATATATATATATATATATATATATATATATATATATATATATATATATATATATATATATATATATATATATATATATATATATATATATATATATATATATGAGCTGGATATCATTGGGATCGGACGCTTTAAATAGAGAAGGGAAAAGAAACTGTTAGAACTGAGAGAAGAGTTAGAGGAGTGAGAAATCGAAAAGAAGAGTCAAAGGAGAGATTCTGAATGAGAAGAGGAAGAAAAAGATATGAAAGATTCTAATCTATCAGATTAAGAATACGAATTTTTGTTCTGAGAAAGAAGAGGATTGCTGGAGATATTTTCGCACATGGGAATCTTAAAAGATCTTCAGAGGAGCTAAGGTGGATTGATCATGGATGTTGTGTGATGTGTAGTGAGTGATTTAGTGAAGTGAGTTGACTTTGAATATTGTTCTTCACATTGTGGAGATTGATAGTTTTTTAAAATAATTTTAAAAAGAAATATATTATTTTTAATTAATCTTACGTGAAGCAACAAAAGTTTCATTTTTATTTCTTTTGAAGAGCTAAAATATAATATATAATAAAAAAAAATATATTAAAAAAAAATCAAAATTTTTTTTTTTTTTGAAAAGGATAATTTAAATAAAAAATTTCCATTTTTTTTTTTTTTGAAAATTTAGATAAATAAAAAGAAAAAAATTATAGATTATAGTGATTCCATATATATAATATAGTGTTTATTTTAGGTTCTTACCAGGAAATTATTATTTGATTTATTATTTATTTATTAAATTATTTGTGAAATTGTTAATGTTTAAAGTGATAGTGTTTCTTTGAAGTCCTTATAATCTAAAATACGTGTATATTTTATATTATTTTATTGTGTTTTGGTTTGTATTATTGTACTTTGTTATATTTTTTAGACTGTTTTTGTATCTATATATTTTATATTTATTTTATGTTATTAATGTTTTTAGTTATAGTGCTATATTTATTAATTAGTAATAGTGTTATATTTATATATTTGGTGATAGTGTGTATTAGTGATTGTTGTTAGTTATTAAGATTGGTCAGCCTGCACTTCTACATACTTACATATTTCAAAAACTTACTGAACCTACGTAAAAAGGAAAACATTTTTGGAATCTTTGTCGAATTTTGGGTGAGAAAATTATAAAATATTTGAAAATAAATTTAAAAAAAAAAAATTGTGTATGATAAGCAATGATCTAATAAACCTAATTCGACTTTATTTAACCTGAACGACCGAAGAAGGCCGTTGTATACAGGCTTAACCGATGTATTACACCATATATATATATATATATATATATATATATATATATATATATATATATATATATATATATATATATATATATATATATATATATATATATATATATATATATATATATATAACATCTTTTACAATTTTGTTAGTCATTAGAGAAATTTAAGTTATTCAAATTTCGGAAAATTTATTTTTAAAAAAAGTGACATTGCCAGACGTATGATTCTTTCCAGGGTTATAAAAAAGTAAAATTTACTTACGTAATAAAATTATTATAAGAATTTATTTTTTATTTCCCAATTTTTCTTACCTAAAATTCGACAAGGATTCCAAAAATATAATCCTTTTTAACGCACGTTCAGTAGTTTTTTAAATATTTAAGAATGTAGAAGTGCAGTCTGGCCTTAAGATTTGTTATTTTTTTTTCAGTGAGTGTGAGTATTAGTTACGTGGATACATTCTAGTTTTTCTATATTTTTTTAGTGTTAGTTATTTATTCTAGTTTTTTAGTTTTTCATTCTTTGTTATTTTTTACTTAGTATATTATTTCTATTTATTTATTCATTTAGTGTTATTATTATTTGTTAACTTGTTTATTGATCTGTTCTTTATTATAGTATTAGAGTTTATTTTTTTTATATATTTATATTTATATGTGATAATATAGGTTTTTTTATTTATAGATATTTGTATATTATAAATTTTAAAGTATTTAATTAGGTATGGTTTGGGACGAAAAAAAGGGGCTGCGAGGGCAGGGTTCACCGCTCCAGTGGGGTGAAACCGAAAAATATCGAGGCGGAGAAAATAGAAGTTAAGAGAGGTTCTGTTGTATGTAAAATTGGATGTTTGAATGCAAGAGGGTTATATGATGATATAAAGCAGTTGGAAATTGGAGAGATTTGCAAAGAAAAGAAGTTGGATTTGTTGGGGTTGATGGAGACTAAACTTAATTAAGGGGAAAGAGGAGGTCAATTTTGCTGGATTTAAAGGGGTATATTCAGGTGTTGGAGAGAGAGTGAGAGCTAGGGAAGGGGTGGCAATAGTAATGAGCCAAAGATGGTGGAAATGTATGATAAAGTATGAAAGAATATCTTTAAGAATTATATGGGTGAAGTTGAGGTTTAGTAGAGAGGAATGGGTGTTTGTATGTGCATACGCGCCGGTGAATGGAGCAAATGAGGAAGATAGAAGAGTGTTTTGGGAGAAACTGAATGACTGCTTGAATGGTTTTGAGTCGAGTACAAATGTGTGCTTATTAGGGGATTTGAATGTGAGGGTTGGTGTGGACAGGAGAGGAGGGGCGATGGTCCAGTTTGGGGTGGGGGACAGAAATACAAATCGGGAGAGTCTATTAGAAGTATGCGTGGCGAATAAATTGATAATAGGGAATACTTGGTTTGTTAAAAAGCTGAACCATAAGTGGACTTGGGTTAGTGTGGTAAATGGTTGAAACGGTTTACCTGATTACATATGTATTAAGAAAAGAATAAGAGATAGATTACTTGATGTGAATGTGTTTAGAGGAGCTGCTAGAGGAATATCTGATCATTATTTGGTGTTGGCTAAGATTAGAGTAAGGGGAGGTTGGAAGAAGATTAGGGATATAAGTAGAGCAGTAGAGGTTGTGAAAGTAGAGAGATTGGAGGAAGAAGGCAGTGGGGGAGCAATTTAGAAGAGAGCTTAGGTTAAGATGGGGTGGGGTAAATAGAGTGCTATTGAGGGAGTCGAGGAGGAATGGGAAAGGTTAAGGGAATCTTTAGTAGAAAGTGCAAAGAATGTTTGTGAGATATGAAGGGTGGGAGGGAGGTGTAAATGAAAAGGAAGTGAATGGTGGTGTGAGGAGGTGAGTATTGTTGTGAGGGATAAAAAGATAAAGGATAGAGAAATGGGAGGCTTATAAGGATAAAAAGAGGATTGTTAAAAGAGAGGTAAGAAGAGCGAAAGAAAGAGTAGATATAAAATGGGGTAATAAAATAGTGGAGGGATTTAGAGAAAGGAATAAGATGTTTTGGAAGGAGGTGAATAAGGTAAGGAATAAAGGGGAGGTGAGAGGAGGGGGGATAAAAGGCTTAGACGGAGAAATAAGACAGGAAGAAAGGGAGGTTGGAGCTATATGGATGGCATATTTTAGTAGGTTGTTAAATCATTCAACCTTTGCCGAAGTAGGGGGACCCCTCTCAATCCCTCTAACTATCGTAAATTTCTTTAAACTCCGTTCTTTCTAAAGTTTTCGAATCTATCCTTAACAAGAAAATATGGAAACACCTTAATTCTTCTAATCTTATCTCTGAACGTCAGTATGGCTTTCGTAAAGAACGTTCTACTGGTGATCTTCTTTCCCTACTTTCTGACTCTTGTTCCTCCGCTCTTCGGGGTTTCGGTGAATCTTTCGCTGTGGAGCTAGACATATCGAAAGTTTTTGATAGAGTCTGGGACAAAGCTTTGATTTCTAAACTTCCCTTTTTCGGAATCTATCCTTCTCTTTGTGACCTTCTCTCTAATTTCCTTTCCGGTCGTTCTATAGCAGCTGTTGTAGACGGCCATCGTTCTTCCTATGAATCTATAAATAACAGTGTTCCTCAAGGATCTGTCCTATCTCCAACTTTTTTTCCTAATTTTCATCAATGATCTTCTCTCTATTATTTCGTCTCCTATACACTCCTATGCCGATGACTATATATATATATATATATATATATATATATATATATATATATATATATATATATATATATATATATATATATATATATATATATATATATATATATATATATATATATATATATATATATATATTCAACCTTACTAGCATAAAATAAATAATAGAATACATTGTTGATAGGAATTTAAAAATACAAAACAAATGGTATATTATATAAAAAGAAATGATCCAACCTCCACCCTCAAACACGTGAGTCAATAAAATATATTACAGTCTCCATAGCAATATTAATTTATTAAAATAAATTACTTAGATCAGTGGAAGAACATGTTACAAGGTGATTTTGTTCTGCTGGAAATCGATCCGCAAAAAAACTAAACTTGAAAATGTTACATATGGTTTACCGCAAAGATGAAGTTCTTGAGGAATTAGCCTCTGTTATTGTTATTATTATTATTATTATTATTATTATTATTATTATATATATATATATATATATATATATATATATATATA